>APFE031396286.1:16007-46388 GCA_000404065.3 Pinus taeda | reverse complement strand
TGCTAAGCTGGATCGGTTTCTTCAACTTGTCCTGACGATGAACCACACTGGTTGGTTCGAAACGCGTCGACAAATGTCTGTCTACATGTGATTTACGCCGAAGTTATTCTTTCAACTATTATGGATCACAGAAGCCTCAATTCAACTAGTTGATTGTTGTTTGTCTGTGGCAAGATCTATTTGTTTGAGTCTGAGCTCTTAGATACATGAGTTCTCTTATTTCCACCTGAGTCTTTGTTAATTGCTATCTCCACTTTCTACTTCTCTTGTACCATGTTTTACGTTAATTCTATAGCCTTCCGAGTTGTGACCATTCATCTGGAATTATCCCCTTCTTCAAATTTGAGTTGTTATGAGGAGGAGGTTGAGGATTGAAGATTGGATTATTTTCTTCATCCTCTTCTTTCTCATATTCTAGTTGTTGAGGAAATTCCATTCCCTTGTCTTAGTGGATTGCCTCCTCTTCTTTTTTGCTGCCTTCCTTGCTTGTGGATAGGAATTTTGAAGATGCCCTGTTTGAAAACAACTTCGGAAACATGATTTCTTATTCGCATGGTCTAAAACTTATGTCCACTGAAAGATGTCATGTTTTAACAGAATACGGTCAGGGAGACCTTTGCTTAGGTTGATCTCTACTCATATCTTGGAAAAAGTAAAAATACATTTTAAGGTTATTTCCAGGTAATTTTTTTTTTTTTTTCACTTGCTGGTTCACGGATACCCTGGTCAGTGGGTAGCCGCTATGTCCAGGGGTTTAAATATCTGAGTGGACGCCACCCGAAGGGCATCAACACCCCTCGGCCTATTTACTGACCTAACCCCAAGAGCTTTCGGGATTCGACCCTGTGACCTCCCATTGGCGAGGCACTTGATTTGACCGATTGAGCTAACTCTTGGGGCTATTTCCAGGTATATTTTTTTGAACTTTCCTAGAATTTTTTTGATATCCTACAGAACCTGAGAGTTCCAAAAATGGAGGGGAAGGTTTAGGAGCCTTACCCACGTCGATATCATCGTTACTACCATTGCCTTTTCATAAAATCCTAGAAACCATGGGGTAACAAACATCCCAGCCCCACCCCAAAACCATGGGTCGTCTTTTAGAATGTTTTCCATGTCTTGCTTGTTCTCGAATTGTACAATGAAAAACCCTTTGGAACATAAAAATATAGTATATCTTGTTTTCCATGAAGAGCGTACTCACTCATACAAATCTTATATTTTTGGCCAAAAACCGTTAAAACAATAAATTATTGTTGAGGATTGTAGGTCATTGTGATACAATTTTACTTCAAGGGTTTTGATGTCCATTTCTAGAACCTTGTTTGTTTGCTCTAAAATGTATGGACCTAAAAGCTTTTGAGACGGTTCTTCTTGTATGTGTGCCTTCCCTTTAAGTGCATATTTGAACTAAGTGGCTCCATTTTTATTTCTAGAACCTCCCCACATCCTCAAATTTAACATTAATGTTGAATATTTTCTAACACCATAAACTTCCAACCCATGCTTATATTGGAGTCACTTTCTTGCATATTACTAGACAGAACGATATTGATATACCCATGCTCCTTTAAATCGTTTGCTTCATATTTATTACTATATATAATCACTGAATCCAATAAACAAAAGTCTCCCCCCTAAGAATCTTAATGAAAATCTGATTTTTTTCCTTTTTTCACTATTGATCTCCCAATTCTTATGATCCCAATCAGAAACTTCGAAAGTGTTGCTATGATATGAATAAAAATGGGTCTGAATCAGATCTTGGGTGATATTGATTCAACACCAGCAGCTTGATGCAGATCCAGTCAAAAGCCACCATACCTGTGGACATATTTGTCGAAACAAAGCCTCGAATGGTTTCATTTAACATCAAAACACTCATGTGGATGGATCTAAATCTCTAAAAAGTTGTCGAAGGAAAAAACCCCATAACCTCCTCCAATTTTAACACTCGTTGTGTCTTCAAAAACCATAAGCTACTCACAACTGTAATTTCCTTCTTATTTGGATGTGATGGCATTGTATGCCATACTCTGTGCACAACATATACTTGTTTCCTTTCTGCATGCCATGGCACAAGCTATTGGTTTGAAACAAATCCACAAACCTTGGTAGCAGTGGAATGGTGAGAATCGTCGACTACTATAACCCTAATCTCCATCGCGCTCTCGCCCATATGGTCTAGTATGTCACATACCATAAGCATCTCATTTTATCCCAAGGTAGGCATATGGTTTGGTACATCATGTACCCCAAGCATCTCATCTACCCTAAGACATGCATTTGGTCTGGTATGTCACGTACCCCAAGTATCTCAAATTCTCCCAAGGTAGACATCTAGTTTAGTATGTCATGTATCCTGGGCATCTCATGTCCCAAGCAAAACATATGGTTTGGTACTTCTATAGCCTAAGCATCTCATTCACCCTTGAGGAAGGCATCTTTTCTACCCCCAAGGTAGGTATCTAGCCAAGTAGGTCATGTACCCTAGGCATCTCATCCCAAAGGTAGGCATCTAGTTTGGTATGACACATTCCCCAAACATCTTATCTTCCCCCAAGGGAGGCATACGGTTTGGTATGTCACATACACCAAGCATCTTATCTACCCCCGAGGAAAGCATATGGTCAGGTATGTCATGTACCCCAACCATCCTAGTGTTCATGAGGTCCCAAGGTAAGAATATGGTATGGTATATCATGTACCCCAGGCATATCATCTGACCACGGGGAAAGTATCTATTTTGGTATATCACATACCTTAGGCATATATTTTGGCACACCATGTACCCCAGGGGTCGAAGTTTCACACATAAATTTCTCTTTTCTTCTGGACTATGGTATAACTCTAACGTTGTCTAACATAAGGAATATGGAATACAATCATAAGTAGTTGATTAAGTTTGTCCCCATCCCATAAGTTGTTATTTTATATGTATTCTCTCTTGTATGTATGGGCTCTTATGAGATCATCAAATAATTTTTTCCACTTGGGCCTTTGGTGGATTTCTTATCACTTACCACTTCAAAACATATAACAAGTGCAATAATTATAATTATCATCATGTAGAAAATAATCCAGATTCTAGCTCATGCATGTCATCCTAAGAAAATGACAAAATGGTTATCACAAATTTTTTATTAGTACCACACCACATGCTCATGCATGCCTTTAAACATCTCATCATAAACTGCCATTACCTCATGCCATCACATCATGAAATACCATCATAATATTATAACATCAATATACATTTATCAAATATATAGCATTACATTGACATAATCAATGGAATCATATGTTATCATCACATATTAGGATAACATCACATATCACATGTCGAGCAACAAACATTAGGAGCATTCTTATCAACAAAATCAAATTCATTGGCCTATATAAACAACAAATACTAATATCTAATGAAATAATAATATTTAGCATCCATTTAAGATCTTCGCTAGATAAATATTGTGAGTGCCATGTTCTAATTGTGCATTATTCTTCATTGTTTTTTTCTTACTTATCTTCCTTATTTCTTTCATTTTTTTCATCTCTTATTCTATTGCCCTATAATTTATTCCTCTTAATTTTACTATTACTTATTATTATTCATTTTATTTAATCCTATAATCCAATGTATATCTTTTGTATGACAATGTTCATACTCATACTCCATTTACATATTCAATCTACATCTAATATATTCAATACTATTATATATTATCATTGTTATATATTGAAATTTTTACATCACACATTGTTCATGAGGATTTTGGAATAAATAGTTAATTATTTTATCAATCATTATTATGAATTTCTATATATATGTTTATGCTTGTAGATAGGGCCATTGCAAATGGTATCAATCATTATATAGTACTAAAAAATTAATATGGGGCATTGCAGTTTGTGTAACAAGGGGCATTTTCTATGTGTTGGATCTTAGGCTCTCCTTTGATAACTTGGCACCAATTTGAATTTTACAACTATGTTAACTCTATCCACCTCTAGCCTGGATGTAGAATTAATGGAATACTTATCAGGATTAAAGGGTCCTTCAAAGTTGTTAAGAGTCCATTTAATGCAATAAATCCTCTCTTCTTAGTGATCACCAAGGCTTGTGAAAATGAACATCAATTCACTGGATGTAATTGAAACTATAGTCACTCAATGGAGCTACCACTATATTCATATGCATAATAACACACTCAAAATCTTACAACAAATCTATTATTGTGGTGGCAATTTACCACCTTTTCAGATATGCTTACTTTCATGCATTGTAATAGTCATTTATGTCATCCATAATTACACAAGTCTTCATGAATCAGATTTTTACATTGCATGGCATTCCTAATTTCATCACTAATACCACCTTCACTAATAAATGTTAATATGAATTGTTTAAAATATAGAGAACCTAATTAAAAATGATCATGGTCACCATCCCCCAACAACTAGCCAAAGTAATGTTCTCAATAAGTGTTTGAAAACTTATTTATGATGTTTTGCATCAAATTGGTAGGGTCAACAAGTTCAATGGCTACCCCTTTCTAAATGGTGGTATATTATATTTAACATGGTGTTATTAAATTGTCATCCTATGAATCCCAATAGAAAAAAACCTATGGCATGAGTGGCTTTGTACTTACAAGGCACATCTAAGGTTTAGGAAGTGGATATCAATATTAATACCATAGATGCCATTTTTAATACACTTAAAGAACATTTCATTTATGCTAAAAATTTAAATGAAGCTCTAACAACCCTCGTTAAAAATTCATGTAAAAAAATATAAGACCACGGTCATGGGACACGTATTCTAAGCTGAATGGTGGGAAAAACATCCTAGTGGGTATTCATTTCAATTATTATGGCTAAAGGAAATTAGCAAATGATTTGGAAAGGCATGAGGCATTTATTGACATTTTATTTATGAAAATATTGGCAATTAGGAGAAAAGGAAGGTGAAAGGTCACAAGTTTCATATGAGGAGGAAAACGAAGGAAAATAATGGAAAATGAAGAAAATAGAAGCCTTGTTGATAAAAAAGGCTTATGAGGGTTAGTTGGCAAGCTTTTCCTCAAGACTTTTGTGAGTTTAGTTTTGGACACTTAGAATTTTCTTGTACCACTCTTGGAGAGTGTGCCATACTTGGATTTTTGGAGCAAGAAGGCAAAGGAAGAGTAGGACAGTGCAAGAGGACGTCGGGATTAACAATTACAATGGGTTTTTCTTGCAAGTACCAAGTTGCATGTATGCTTTCCTCACTAGTTTTGGCATGCATGGCATATGCATCTGGGTTATTGATCATGATTTTTCATTGGCATGGAGGATTGCCTGGATTGACAGTGGATTTTCCTAGTCTTTCCATTTCCGGGATATCCATGGTGTTGTGGGTTCATTTCTTTGTTTTTTCTGGTTGGGTTCTCATGTTTCCTTTAGCCACTACTACCAGTAGAAACCCAAGCCAACAAGTCACCAAAACACCTAAAAATCCCTCAAAAATAGAGCTAGCATTGAACTCAGATGCTTGAACAACTAGGTCTGAAATTAGGAACCCAACAAAATTGAGCTAACAACACCTAAGATAGCCCCTAAGACAAGAAACAATTCCACAAAGAGCCTTGAAACCTACAATTTGAAATACTCCCTGATCCTCCAATAAAAAACCCATATTTTGATTTGAAGCTATTCTCTACAATGATATTATTTATGTGAGGAATGGGAAAAAATTAGTGAGGAGTCTTGTCACTCCCTCCTCCAACATGAGTACACTAACCAATGCTTTCATGTTGATTTTATAACCCACTACTTTACCAAGTGTCATTTAAAACCTTAAGGGGTGGTTTCTCATATAACCTTGCAATTAATTACTAATATATCCACTTTCTTTAGAGTTCCTTAACTTTATAATCAATTCACTTCCCCATTATAGCCCCTTAAGACATTATAGTAACACAATTGTTAGAAAATTATGGCTAATTGATGGATACAATATATTACAGAAGCCATCCTAGCGTTCATGGAGGGAATTCACTTGATCATATGTCTTATAATTACTAACAAAACACTAACCATTATCAATCACCTTGCCCAACAATGAAAATCCTCACTTTTCACCATTGTATGCAACCATTTGGGTTATATTGGTTGGAAGTTATGCAACTTTTGGTCAAGAATTCTTGTTTTGTTGAAGCTTTAGTATTTGGAGGTTGCTACCTCGAAAAGTTCTATAAATATTGCACTATTTTTTAATTATCAAAATAAAGAATAAAACTCTACAAGTTTTATACTCTTCTTCTCCCAATTTTAGATTTTCCACTTTATAATTCTTTTGGTATTTCCCTTAACTTATTAATTCTACTATTTATTTACAACACAGGGTTTTCGATTCAAAACTTACGATGGTATGAATGAGAAATACAAAAAAATTACAACCATGTTAAGGGTTGGTGTGGCCCACGCTAGGTACAATCCCCATGTGATTTTCCTGACTTAGATTCCCTTGGGTCACAATTCCTTAAATCACAAACTAGTCCCACAATTCATGGACATGCTAACAAACAAACAAAAAAAGTGGATAGGAGATTGAATTGGGTCTAGTCCACTTGATTGAGAGGAGCGATATCCTCCCAACCAACATTTAATTCTCATCAGTGACATGTTGACCTCCTAAATGAGTATATTGTTAACAAATATCAAGCTCCCAAGAGAGACTGATGCTAAACTTTGTCCACAAAGTTAGAACATTGACATACATATTTAAAAATAAATAAATTAATAAACAATTTTAAATGGTATTAATCTAGATTGTGTATGTTTTTATTATTATTTTTATAATTGTAGAAATGTATTTTATTATAAGGATTGTATATGTTTTTTTATCTGGATAGATAGTATCATAGAGGGAATTTATAAATGTCTCTAGATCAATACTTGTAATAATAAGTGATAGGGATGGTAGGAGAGGGAGGGGTTATTCTCTACCCTGGTGAAAAAATTGAATTACAGTATGCCTAGAGCTTGGGGTTTGCAACTAATAACCAAAAAAAATATCTCACTCTGTGGAAAGGTCTAGAACTAGAAATCACCAAGAAAATTTCAAAAATTACAGGTTTTTGGAGACTCCTTGATTGTTATTAGCAAGTCATTAAAACCCAAAGGCATAACCAAAGTGTCCCCTTTATTCTGAAAAAAATATCAAATCAATTTCAAAATTTGAACAAATCGAGCTATTCCATTGGCTCAAGTATTCAAACTCCAATGCTGATGTTGATGCATTAGAAAACAAAGGGTTCAAGTTGAACCAAGGAGTTTTGTAACTAAACCACATCCATATATGTTGATGTTAATGCATTGTAAAACAAAGGGTATAGGTTGGACCAAGGATTTTAGGAAATAAACCATAGCCATATAAACTCATTCCCAATTCCATGATGAACAACCTCAAGATATATATTCATTACGGTTTTGAATCATCATAATTATAAGAATGAATAGAAAAGGATTAAGGAGGGATCATGCAATTCGAAGGTTGATATGACTTGCATATTGTATGTATTTAAGTATCAGATGTTGGCACAAAGCCAAAGGCTTTGTAGTCTCATCCAAAGTAATAAATGGCATAATTTTGCTACCATTTATGCACACAGGTGTGCTAAATTAATGATGGAATCTATTGGCAAGAGATTTTCATATTTAGTATTCTTTGGGCAGGCATTCCCCTTCCCCTTCTTCTATATCAATTCACACCTTTTCTAGAATTTTCAAGGTACCTCTAGCCTGGTTCACAGTGTTCTACATTTAATTGTTGTAGGTAGGATGAACGGCGAAGGAGGACATGTCAAGTATGGAGATGGATTTCTCATAGTTTTTATAATGCAGGGAGCTCACAATTTGAATTTGAAGAGGGTGTTGAGTAGAAGGTTGAGTAACATAGGTGTGGCTTCGTCTAGAGTTCTAGTTTCTAGTATATGTTTTAGTGATCTGAGGAGGCAACATTCATTGCAAAGGCACAACATCTTGGACAATTCTCCCATGGAGCATATCGATGATTCATTGTAAAGGAAAAACAAGAAACAAATATTTAATTTTATGTGTTTCATTAATACAACATTCACACTTTCTTACATAAAAGAATAAAATTTATATCATTCAAAAATATACTATAACATTCTTTAATTATTATTTAAAGAATTAATGCTATTAAAAATACCCCAAATGAAATGCATACAATGACTTAATTACATCATATTTTAGTATAATATATATGGGAAAATGTAAAAGAAGCTTCATCATCATTAAAATGTTAGTTGTAAAGGATCACTTTGAACATTTTTTTCCCCGATAAAAACGCATATCTATATCAAGGTGAAGAAAAATTAAATCATTAGGTACTTATGCATGATCAAAGAAGTTCTTCCATATGGGTTTGTTAATCAAAACTTTTCATTCCTCCAACCTCATATGTTCACCATGGAAGTTCACTACATAGCAGTAATTATATTATGGTGAATACATAATAGGTTCTATGGAAAAAAAGCTAAAAAAAAGGTTGAACAATTATAGAGGTCATGGATCATGAACTGCTTACACACAATGCCCACCACTAATAAAATCCATGTAGGATGATATGATTTTTAGGTAATAAACTACCTTCTTTTGAGAGTGTGTCCATTGTCTGATTCAATTTTCTATATATGTGAGTAAATTCAATTTAAGAAAATAAACCACAAATTTCATGAAGTTGATCAACCAACGGCCTTAAGTTGATATTATGTAATTAAATAGAACCAAGGTAGTAGTTAATGACTAAATCAGAGCTTTCAAAAACCTATAGAGAAGAAAACCCTCAACGTAGAGAGAACTTTAAGAGTAAAAGTAAAGCCATAAAATCACTAAAGTTATTTTTCCCTCTCCTTGCATTTTCTTTGAAATGAAAAATTTTGAGATTAGTAAGATTAAAGATAAACCCACATCTACAAATAGAACCATTGCAAGTGATATCGAAAAAAAAACCATGCCTGGAGTTGTCCACCCTGAGTTTACCAACAAATATAGGTGGCTTCTATATTGGACCATTCTTGTAATAAGTGAGAACACCCAGACATTGATTAGAAGTTTTAAAAGATGGAACAAATTTGTTTTCAAACAAAACTAAGTTCTAATCCAACCAAATGCCCTAAAGTACCAAGTAAGGAAATGCCTTGCTAGGTTTCAAATATTTGTTGGAAAAACTTGTAGAAAAACATACAATGAGGGTATCCTTGTGCCATAAGTTTCAGAGACCCAAGCAACCTTCAAGCTCCTACCAAATTTGATATGAGTAAGAAAAAGTAAGGAAAAGATGTATAGGTGTTTCTTCATTGTTATTGCATAAATGACAAATAACTATCTCTTTTATATTCCTTATCATTAACATCTCCCAAGTCAAGAACCTTGTTATTAAAGGAAATCCACATAAATAATATAGACTTTGAATGAGCCTTTACCTTCAAATGTTTCTTCAACCACCAAACCTCCTCATTTTTCCCTTGACCGAATAGGGCATCATAACCCAATTTGGTTGACTAGTTGCCTCCAAACACATGTATCATAAATATAAGGTCATTCTCAAAAGGACTAAGTATAATATGAGCCCTTTGAAGTGAATATAAAAAGTAGTTCCATGTAACGACCCAATTACCTACCTAATTTAATTCATTAGCATTCAACCAACCTTATGCCTAAATGGTATTAATAGTTATATTTGACAACGTGTTTAGAGTAGTTTTCCTGGTCATCTAAAAATTGTAAACTAAATCTTGAGAAAGAAAGGTTATTTTTTTGCATCCCATAATATGCATCAACCCAAATATAACTTGTGACTCATTACCAACTTTCCATGCTATAAAGGATCCTATATAGGGAAATTCAATGCAAAGGGATTTCCATTGGTTTGGTACATTCTAGGTACTTTTCCTTTCGTTCCTTATCGAATCAAATATTGTGCCAAGAAATGTATTTATATATTAAAATCATTTTCCACATATTCTCTTTGGTGAACATATTCCACAATGATTTAGGAGCAAGAGATTGACCAAATAGATGTATATATTCTATTCTCCGTCCTCCCAAAGACTTTAGAGTTGTAAGTTTTCTCCAATTCACCTAGTGAGTGCCCTTATATTCACTATTGCCTAGCCTGAGAAAATTGAAACAATACTTCCTCATCTTCTCAAGAATTCCTTTAGGGATATATGCCAATGTATGCTAGTACACAAGAATAACCTCCAAACAAATTTTACCAAAACTAAATGACCTCCTATAGAGAAACACTTATTACATTACATTCATTAGTTTTTCCACATTCCTAATCATTGTTCACAAAATTATTTGGTTTCAAGTGGAAACCCAAATATTTATACCCATATTTTTTTTCTAAAGATTAAGGTAGATATGTTTCAACAACCATATCAAGACCATCATTGAAATTATAAGAATAAAGTCTATATTTTGTCTCATTGAATTCCATCCCTAAAGCCAATTTATAAAGAAGGAGAGTATCTATGTAGGCATTAAATTCTTTTTTAAAACCAAAACAAGAGAGGAATACATCATCTAAAAATAATATCTATGTAATAATTTCCCATCTACCAACCCTGATACCTTTCACTGATCCCTTCCACTTAGTGTTGGTTTGATGGGGCCTAATCTAGGTTCAACATTAGCTGCGCCAACCAACAAAACGCTAAACTGTTGGCCCTTTCGGCAACAACCCATGTAGCTCAAGCTGTAGTCTCACTTGAAGTAGTATTGGGGGATGACAAAACCAGGTTTCTGCATCTAGAGGTCTAATTGATGGGTTCCTGCGGCTTCTAGGGCTTAGTACTAGCTTCGCCAACCCTAACCCTTCTGGACCAGTTATTAACCATAAATCTTATACACATCAATTATATCTTCACGAAGGTCATTAACTAGTCATAACATGCATAATTTGTATTGATCTACCACTTTCACGCATTAGAGAAACATTTATTCATATACTTTCATATACAGAGCAAAAACACATAAATTGCATAAATAAATACAAATAAGAAGATATGTAAAGTACGGATCAAAATTGTCTTTTATTAGATGTGATCTTCAAAATACAAACTCTTCTTCCCTGCGCACTTAGCTACAGGGGCCCAAGCACTCAGCTGCAGGAACCTTCCCCTTTGCCTAAGTACATGAAACATACTTTCATGCCTTAACTTACTTGCCCAAACAAAGATATTCAATCTTATGATTCTCTCTTAGACTCGCTATGACTCTTCTATTTATAGCCTTTCCTTTTACAATACCATGGTCTGTAGACCATTGGCGGGTCTCAAAACCTTCTTAACACCTAACAACCTAAGGGAATAAATCCCCTTTGACTCTTACTATCTTCGTGCTATACTTCCACAAATCACAAAGACTTTACATTTTTACAAAAAGGAAATACAAAATTTAACCTCAAGGACCCTATCCCAACACTTAATATCATCCAATGCTGTACTAAGGCCTTCTACCACTAGGAGAAATTGAAAGGGACAGAGAAGGTATCCTTGCCTCAATCCCCTATATGAATTAAAGAAATCAAAATCTACACCATTAATCAAAATAATGAAGGACACATAAGTAACATAAGGCATGATCCATTTGACTATGGGTTGAGAGAAACCAATATGTATTAACAATAATCAGATAAATCCACAAGAGCCTATCATATACCTTTGACAAATCAAGCTTGACAACAACAACAAGATTTTTGAAGAGCTTGATGGTGTTAAGATCCTCTTGGATTGTTCTATGGCTTCCTAAATTCCCAACCCCTTGATAACAAAAACAATATATCAAATTGGAGGGTTTGATGGTGTGAAAATCCTCTTAGGTTGTTCCTATGGCTTCGTGGATTCCCAACATCCCCTCCCCCACCCACCAACCAAAAGAAAGTTAGATTGTTTTTCTAAGATAAAGTTGGGAAGTAAAGGCTTAATCCTAACAACCAAAACTTTAGCAATAATCTTGTAGAGGTAGTTATATAGAGATATGGGTCTATAACCCTCAAAAGTCTCAAGGTAGTCCACCTTGTGGAGAAGAGAAATAAAAGTATTTTTTATATTTCTTAGAACCTTCCCTGACAACCCAATCTCCTCCACCACTTGAAGAAGATCCCCACTCAATAAATATAAGAAACTAAGATAATATTTAACAGTCCACTTGTCAAGACATGAGCTCTCTTCCTTATTAGAAGTAGTTAAAACATGATATAACTCCTCCATAAAAATGTATTTTCATTATCACCATCAATAATACACTTTGCGAAAATGAAATTACCTTCAAAATTTCGACATTATTATCTCCAATAAGCTCGTCAAAATAATCTTAAAATACTAAACCCCAAAATCTACTCTTTAAATCTCTCACCTTATTACCTTTAAACATAGTCATTTACTAAATACTATTAATATTCTCCTATAATTAACAAAATTATAATTAACAAAATTATAGATATAGATATATAGATATATAAAATCAATTTCAATCCAAATTACCCATATTTTCAAATGCCAATCCATCTCCTTATCCATCGATAATTTAGATCACATAAATTATATTTCTTTTATTTTCTTAATACCTTGTTAAAAAGATAAAAGTAAAAAAGCATACACCTATCTTTCAAAAAGCTAGCCTGAAAATAATGGCTTGCTATAAATCTCATCCCATGATGTATGATATTCGGCAGATTAATAAATCCCTCATGCTCTAGAGGAGGTTCTCTTTGGCATTCATCCAACTATAACAAACAAATAAAATACTGGCCAAATTCATTATAAATATCCACCAAATTTTCACGTAGGGATAAAAATTATGTAATATAGATAGTAAATTTTATGAAATTTTAATTGATTTTATTTTTAATTGAAATATTATAACTATTTTAAATATTTTAATTAAATTTTAATATAAATTTGATTAATCATAATGGCAAATTATTGCATATAATATTCAATAGTTTATATAACTTTTTAATGCTCTACAACTTATTATTTTCCTTTATCACATTGATTTGCATTAATGTGTATAATTAGGATGGTCAGAACAACATATGCACTCACATGCTCCCGGTTTTATACACATACATAAAGTCTTATCTAGAAAATTTAATTATGGAGTTTTTTCTTTGATGCCTGGCTTGGAGGAGGAAAGTGGGCTTTCATCATCTAGTCATTGCTACTCCCATCAAGTGGGCTATCATTCTTTTGGCCATTATTACTCCCTCCAAGTGGGTTGTCATTCTCCTGGTCATTGCTACTACTCTAAAACTTGTACAAGGCCTCTTGTATGTGGATTAAGGTATGTTACATATGGTATCATAACAATAAGTTCAAAACTAGGCCTATAGGAAACCACTGCGAGAGAATAGTATGCAGAGGACTTTGTATATTATTGTGGAATGAAAACGCTAACTAATATGTGTGTTGTTCCTAATAAGGTACATAAATGCATCAACATTGCAAGACATAATGGTGGAAGCTTCAAATCCACCTCCTGCGGAAGGAGATGAACTTTATGTGGAGCTGGGTGGAGATAATACTTCTCCAACAACTCAATTTATGGAAATTGTGAGGAAGTAATAGCAAGAATTGACCTATATCAGAACTAGTCATGAATGGTTGTTGAAGGCTAGCGAGGAACAATAAAAGTTGATAAGAGACTTCACTGAGAAGTCAAGTCATAAAACTATGGAGACAGAGGGGGGTTGACTAAGGTAGACCCGTTCAAGAGGAAAATCATGGAGATAGAAACAGAAAGGTCTAAAAGTGGAAATGAATCTGATAAAACCTATCTAAAGGCACAACAATTGAAAAGGAAGATGGAGTTGCTGGGGGAATTTAAGAAAATAAAATCACCTATATTTGATGGTGAAAAGGAGGAGAATGTTGAAGCATGGTTTCTCAACATGAAAAAGTATTTTCAAGTCCATGAATACGATAATAATTTCAAGATTAGGCTCGAAATTTATCAGTTACAGGGAGAAGTTTCTCTATGGTGGGAGGAGGTAAAAATAGTGCATAATCTGGAAGAGAAGATAATTTCTTGGGAAGAATTCCATAAACAAATCAAGTCTAAATATTTAATTGTATGGTACTATGATGATAAGGCAAGAAAGTTCCATGATTTAAGGTTGGGGCAGCTAACTATGGATGATTTTGTTGCTAAATTAAGCTATTTACTCATTATGTCCCCTACATAAAGGAAGAGAAATCCAAAGTACAACAATTTTTAACTTTTTTACCGATTTCTTATAGAGAAAGGATTGAATTTGAAAATCCTAAGACAATGGACGAAGCAGTGAGAAAGGAAATATTATGCTATCAACAATTTAAAAATAGATGGGAAGACTCAAAATACTGGAAAAATAAGGATAAAAATAAGTCTGCAAGTGGGATAAAGAGACTAAAACATGCATCTATGAAGAATTTTGGAAGATATCACCAACAGAAGTAATCCACCCCAACTTTCCCAATCTCAAACTGGGTCAAAAACAATGGAGTTGAACAAAGAAAGAGAACATTTGAAGTGTTAGGGATGTGGAGAACCCCACTAGTTGATAGATTGTCCACACAAACCAATATCTCTTCAGAACATACAAGTGATGCATGAAGCAACAACAAAACATCTCAAAGATAAGTGCAACGTTAGAAGACACATAAGCGAAGAATCAATCCATGATGGTTGAGATTGAAGGCAACATATTGAACATCCTGTGTTTATACTAATTGATCCAAGGCCTAGGCATAGCTATATTAGCCCACTAATAGTAGGAATGTTTAAATTGAAGGCTAAAAATGTTAAGAATGCATGGTTAGTACAATTAGAAATGGGTATAAAGAGGAAAGTGATTAACCATGTGAAATAGTGTCTTGTAAATTTAAATGGCTTCCCAACCGATGTAAACTTAAATATACTTCCTTTAGGTTCGTATATTTTATTAATAGGTATGGATTGGCTTGAAAAACATGAAGTTGTAGTAAACTATTTATAAAAGACAGTGAGTTGTGTCAATGAAGAAGGAATCAAACAATTGATAAAAGGTATACCAAAACCTATTTCAGTTAGACAAATTTCAGTATTGTAGTTGACAATAAGTGCTAGAAAGTGTTATCAACTTTTTGCTGTCCATATTGAAGAAAATAATAAGAAGATAGAAAATCAAAAGTTAGATGAACTGCTGGTAATCAGGGAGTTTAAAGATGTATTCCCAGAAGAAATTCTAGGACTACCTCCCCCCAGAGACATAAATTTCTCTATTGATTTAGTACCAGGAGCTACCCCAATGTTTAGATTGCCTTACCAAATGAGTATTCCAGAATTATTAGAGCTGAAAATGCAGTTACAGGAATTACATAATAAAGGTTACATTAGACCCAACATTTCACCTTGGGGGGTGCCAATATTATTTGTGAAAAGGAAATATGGTACATTTAGAATGTGCATAGATTACAGGAAGTTGAACAAATCGGATATCAAAAACAAATATTTGTTGCCCCGCATTGATGATCTGTATGATCAAGTAATGGGGTCAATTGTATTCTCAAAAATTGATTTGAAAAGAATATATCATAAAATAATAATAAAAGACAAAGACATTCACAAAACAAATTTTCAAACTAGATATGGTCATTACGAATTTGCAGTGTTACCATTTAGTATTATAAATGCAACTGCAACATTTATGTGTTTAATGAAAATTGTGCTTAGTAAGTACCTAGATAAATGTGTGCTAATTTTCATAGATGACATTATGGTGTGTTCCAATAATGAATAAGAACATCAGGAACACTTGAGAATGGTACTGGAAACTTTGAGAAAAGATCAACTATATGCAAAATTTAGTAAATGTGAATTTTACAAGGACAAAATACAATATTTGGGTCATGTGAGCGATTGTTTGTTGATCCTGAAAAAGTTAAGGCCATTTTAAACTAGCCCATACCTATGGATATGTCATATTTCATATCCTTCATGGGAATTGCAAGGTACTATAGAAGGTTTATTAAGGTTTTTCAAGGCTGGTGTTGTCACACTCTACATTATTTGTTTTTATTGTCTAAAGGATGCAAAAAGAACAAAGATATTTGTAGCCATATTCCAAGCCACAGAAGCACTCAAAGTTAAATCGTACCCACTCCAATGGATTATGCTCAGAACTAGCTTTCCAATGGTATATGGAACTCCTCAAATGGACCCTAAAGTCAGAAGTTATAGTAGATCGAGGTTTCCCTTGAAAACTGGAAGCCATGGAGAAAATGCCTTAAGGGAAAATCCTAAAATCGGAGATCGGAGGTCTTGATAGTACATGAATCGACCACTACAAAGAAATTATGAGGGAAAACAGACCAATAGGGTGAAACATCAGGAGTTGCCTCGAAAAATGTGACAAAGGAATTCAATGCAAAACCAAGGGTGGATGGGCCTTTTCTCTCTCATCAAACTAGACACGTGGTTGCATAGGATTAGCTCCAATAGGTGACACATGGCAGTATGGAGGACATGTGGCATGATGATATGGCATTTTTAGGGTCCTATGGGGGCATATCTAGGTGACACAAGTCACCACTTAGGAAGCGACATGTGGCAGTGATGATGTCACCAATTGAAATAGGGGATCGATGGTAGCAACGTATTGTGCATCAAAAGGAATTTGTCGATAGCGAGCCTTCAATTGGGGGGCTCTTATATAGGAGTTGATCCATGGTCACAAGAAGAGAAAGGAATCAAGGGCTAAGCAGAAGAGGTGATCGAAAATCAGCGATCGCAAGCTTTTGGAGGTCATACCAATGGCACGGGTTAGAAAGTGTCGATTGCGATATTCCAAGTGGGCTCAATCAGTAATCAACGATCACAATTATTTGGAGGTCATAACAATGGCACAGGTTGGAAAGTGTTGATTTTGATATTTCAAATGGGCCCAATCAGCGATTGGAGGATGAGCATTATAACTCTTAGTGAAACATTTGATTGCGATTTGCCGATAAATTGGCTCCGACACATGGGCTAGCCCGCGGTCATGGGAAAAGTAGAAGAACCAAGAGCTAAACAAAAAAGGGTGATCGACGTTCAGTGATCGCAAATTCTAGACGGTGGCCGCCAAAGGCAGTGTCATGAAATTGCCGATTGCGATACTACAAAAGCCCCAGGTGTTAAAGGATGTGGTCCCATGTGTTAAACATGGGGACCATCAATGATGTTGTATTACAAAGAATCAGCCCCCGTTTCAACTATTGACACACCCCGCACAGTATAAAGTGGCATAAGCCCATAGTCTTTAAAGCGTAAATTATTGAAAGGGCTCAAAGCCAAAGGGGCCTAAAGGGATTAGAATTCGTTGTATTGCAACATTCATAGTATAAAGTGCTTATACTAGAAAATCCCTTATATCAATTTATGACAATATAACAATGCATTTCATGGCCCCGATAGTGCTCTACATGAAGGCTAGAGGAACAGAGGAGTTGGTGGCAATGTTCAGGATACATCATGGCCACAATGCAAAACCACATCTTGGTTCCTGTAAGTAAAGAATTGAAGCTTGTTTGAGACCGAAAGCGACGGGGAACTGGCCTGGAGCATGTGAGGCATGATGCAGCAAACACGTGGCCTGAGAAGAGGCCATAACAAGGGCATCTGAGAAATATTTTTCTCCCATCATGATTTTGTTTTCTTTTTTCTTATTATTCTGTAATTTCTATATTTTTAAGAACGGAATCAAATTTGAATCAAATCATTGTGGGTAATAGCCTTCGCACACTGAGACAACTAGTCTATCAGACAGTTGGAGCTCAAGTTGTGATATTTTGTAATTGTTGCTCCCCTTCTTCTTATAAATAGGGGGAAGAAACACATCATAGAGGTTCTATAATTCTCCACCCACACTGGTCCAAATTATGTGATTCCACTTTGGTTCTAATTGCATGTTCATGAGGGACGGGAATGATGTATGGCTAAATGTAATGGATTGGTATATTGGACTCATTATGAGGATAAATTAAACTCTTTGGTGATTCCAATCATGATTGTAAGAAGTATATTTTCCCCTCTGTAAATATCATTTCATGTATATTTTGCTTCTACTAAAATTGTGTAATGAAGTTGTCGGTCTCATTCTCTCATGGTTATTTGTATGCTGCTAAGTAGTAATAGTACTTGTGTTATTTAAAGATTTACTTATGTACCTTTAAGAGCACAAATTTACATATGTTGATTAGTGATAAGTGTATCCATGAGCTATAGAACATGAAACATTAATTTGTACTCCGCAATTCCTATCATTCCATCTATTCTACTTTCCATCCTTCTACCAAAACATTGCTACTTAGGATTTTGTCTTGTTTACAACCCTATAAATCTATTTCATTCCTTTCTCTCCTCCTCTTCACCTTTACTATAACTTCAATATTAAGTTGCTCATTGTTTTGTGTCGGCCATCAGAACAATACATTCCTCTTTGAGATCAGCTCGATTCACCCCCTGTATTTGGATCCATCTATCTGCTTGAGTTCAGCTTGATGAAAGGTTATTGAACCAAGCCCCACTTTATTATATTTCCAAACTACGTGACCATTGGAGTGTAGCAGAAAACCCTCGCTAATAATCTTCCATTCACTCCTCTATCTAATATATCCTAAGCATTGGTCTACCATAAACCCAAAGGTTATCTCAAGGAATATTTCTATATCTCCTGAAGGACTTGTGATATAGGTGCTAGAAAAAGCGACAACAATTGGCATATCATATTACTTCCTTATAAAAGAAAGGAAAAAAAATTGAATGCATGGCTAAGTGCCAAGAAAACTTCAACAAGTTAAAACATTTATTAATGTAACACCTATCTTGAATATTGCAGAACCAAAAAAGAAGTTTGTAGTATGTATTGGTGCATGTTTGGAAGGATTAGGTGGCATTCTAATGTAGGACAATTGTGTAGTGGCCTATGAGTCAGGGAAACTAAAAACACATGAAAAGAATCATGTAGTATATGATTTAGAGTTAGTCGTTGTCATACATGCTCTAAAAATGTGGAGACACTATTTGTTGGGTAAAAAGTTTACACCTTTTACTGACCATATTAGTCTTAAATATTTTTTCAGTCACAAATCTAAACACTAGACAAGCTAGGTGGACGGATTTTCTTAGCGAATTTGAATTTGATATAAGGCATATTAAGGGTAAGGAAAATAAATTAGCAGATGCTTTAAGAAGACATGCAAATTCACTAATGGAAATTTTTGTTAGCGGTGCTAAAACCAGTTTTTTTGAACTGATCAAAAAATTGATACACGAAGATGAAAAGTATAAAAAAATTCAACAAACATTGCAGCAAACAAAAGTCCCTAGTTATGTAGAGAATTCAGAAAAAAATGTTGACATACAAAAATAAAATTTACATTCCAAATGTAAATGCTTTGAAGCAGCTTATATTAAATGAACATCTCAAGATACCTTGTGCAGGACATCCGGGGTACTAGAAAATGATCTCAACATTATGAAAATAATTTTATTGGCCTGGTATAAAGAAAGAAGTGGCATAGTATTTGTCTAAATGTATAGAGCTTCAACAGGTGAAGGTAGAACACTAACACCCAACCGGAATATGCAACCCACTACCCATTTTGGAGTGGAAATGGGAAGTGATTTCTATAGACTTTAATATAGGACTGCCGAGAACAAGAAGGGAGAACGAATTCAGTATGGTGGTTGTAAACAAACTAAGCAAGGCAACACATTTTATATTGGTACAGTCTACCTTTGGAACAACACATATTGCAGACATTTTTATGTGGGATTTTTTTTATTACATGGTATTCTGAAATTGGTAATAGCAGATATATATGCTAAATTCATGTCCAAGTTTTGGAAATCCTTCTTTGGAAGAATGGAGACCCAGCTTAATTTCAGTATTGTTTATCACCCCCAAACTAATGGGAAAATATAAAGAACCAATCAAATTCTGGAAGACATGTTAAGAATGTATGTCATGGACATACCTACTGATGTGGGAAGATTTTATGCATTTGGTAGAGTTTTATTATAGCAATAGTTACCAAGCTTCTATATAAATTAGTCCTTTTGAAGCCTTATATGGGAGGAAATTCCATGTGCCTCTCAGTTGGAGTCGACAAAAAGATAGGTTGGTCCTAGGACCGGATGCTTTACAAGAAATGGAAAAAGTGGCTAAAAATATCAGAAAAAATCTAAAAATTGCACAAAATAGACAAAAGAGTTATGTTGATCAAAAGAGAAAAAACAAGGAATTTAAAATAGGGGAACATGTGTATGTGAAAGTTAAACCCTGGAATAGCTTTATGAGAATAGGAACTTGTGCTAAATTAGCACCATGGTTTTGTGTTCCTTTTGAAATCTTGGACAAATTCGACCCAATGGCGTATTAGCTAGTGTTTTACAACCATATAAAAGTACACAATGTTTTTCATGTATCTTTGTTACAAAAACATGTTCATGATAATTCTCATGTGATTCATTAGAATTTGATACAGGTGGAACTGGAAGGATTTTTCCATGTAGAGTCACTTCAAATATTAGACTTGAGAGAAACCTTACTCCAGAATCAAGTCATCGCTCAAGTTAAAGTGTAATGGAAACACTTTACCCCAGAGGAGGCCACCTAAGAAATGGAGGACAAGATGTGAGAAGCATTTCCGACCTTGTTACAAAAGGAAAATAATAAAAGGAAAAACACTAGGGACAATGTTTATTTAAAAGGGGGGAAAGATGTAACACCCCTACATTTCAGTGTTTTAAACATTGACTATTTTAGACATGGAACTATTATTGGATTGAATGGCTATAGAAACCATGTTTGGACTTTTGCGATGATGTAATTATTTTATTATTACTCATAGAATAAATAAATAGTTCGGAAAAAAAACAGGAAAGAACACTAGAGTTTAGAAGATTTCTTGCCAGCTCGAGAAAAAGTTGTTGGTGTTCAAGTCCACATGATGGACCTTCCCTAAAATCTCCTAAAAATCCCTAAGAGAAAATAATTAAAAATAATTTGATTTAACATGATGGGAGAGAGATATTATTTTAAATAACTTAGTTGAATAAAAATATTAAGTATGGTGGAATAAAGCGCTGCAAGAGAAAAATGAAGGATTTAAAGAAAAAAGAAATATTATTTTTCAAAAAAACTAAAAAAAAGGGCCTAGGCAAAAAGGTTGGTAGACCTTAAAGCATGATGTTAAAAATTTGTTGGTGTGAAAACCTATAAAAATAAACCACCAAAGAACCAAAGGGGTTGTTGATTCTTAAGGGCAAGGAGATCTTAGCTCCGGGGAAAATAACAAAGCCAGTTCATGGTCAGGAGGAACATGCTTGGATATTTTTCCAAGCAGTTATTGCAGTTAGATACTTGGTCATATTTTATTATCATGGTGAAAATGTAATTGGCATGTAGTAGTATCTTATTGAAATAACGTTTACTGTATATATTCATTTATGATTCAATTCTGGATTCCTAAAATATATACATTTATATATATTTACCTTATAATTACATTACTGATAGTAGTATGCATGGTTTCATTATGCATGCATGAAAAATAGATTATACAAATTATGGAATGTAGATGAAATATTTTGTACATGTACTCATATTAATTGGAAGATAAATATTTTTATATAGGAATTTAAAGGAATCAACAAATTTTGAAAGTGTTATAGACATGAATTTAAATAAAGGATCATAATGTATGTATACTATACACCTTGAGGATTTAGTATTGTGAACATATGGTGTGAATTGGAATAGGACCTAAGGTGCATGTGGGTAGATTTCCTTCCATTTCAATGTAGTTATGTATCCAAAGAGGAATCCATTTAACTAACACCGCTTAGTGTTCTAAGTGAAGAAAAAATATAAAAATGTAAAATTGTCTATTAGACAATTCGCATAAAATACCAAAACATTTATAACAGGTAATATACAACTTTGTTCTTTTCCAAACCATAATAATTAACCAGAATTCTAATAATCCTTAAAGGAGTACTTACAAGTAAGGAGAGGCACGTATGAGAAAATTGGTGATATAAATCTTGTGTGGATATATTATTATAATGACCTTGTAACTATAATTAGGTGGACCTACAGTTCCACATCACATAACTACATTTTAGCTATAGATTCCAAAAGGTATAGACTTGTAACCGACAATTTCAATTTATATTCCTTCATGGGAAAACTGTGGTTCCTAGACTATAATTGTTGAACATAAAATGAAAAAAATGTAACCAAACTTATATGGATCACAAGTATAGTTTGAGTAATGAGGATATAGAAACAATCGAAAGCACAATGCTAAGTAAGTGGAACACAGAGACTTATAACCAAGAAGCAACCAGAACTTGCGCATAGCTTGAATAATAATGATCAACATTGTGTATATGAATAAACATAATTATTTATCACTAAGAGCCTATTCTTCATTGAAATTTACAAATGAACCTTAGTATTAATATGATGCGAGCAAAAGAGGACATAACAACTAAACGTAAATAATAATGCGAACTTGAATATACATAGGAACGAGTCAACAAGAAATATTGTTATCACAAGTGGTAAATTCAACATAGAGTCACAGAAACCATTTTTATTAAAACATAAATTGAGTTAGAAGTGGACAGTGTATCATTGAATGGTTCGTAAGAAAAGTGAAGTGAATGTTCTAGGAAGGACCCAAACCATTTCCAATCTTTTCATTGAATTGAAAAATAGAGAAGTAGTGGCTATTGACCGATTTGAGTGCTTAAGTTTTGCACTGCCCAAGAACCAGTGTTCCTTTGAAGTCCAAACCCAGAATAATTTTTCATTAGAAATCAAAAAAATATGCCATTCTTGGCCTATGTATTTGTGTTCAAATAAGGGGCTCGACCCTTGACAACCATGGACTAATAGAAACATTGGCTAAGGAATACCAGAGACACAAGCGAATACCAATAAGATAGTTGAATGGAGTGAGAGATCCCAACGTGGAGGGGAGATACTCGAATTAGTTTATGAAAATCACCTGTTATAGGGAAAAACGAACTCGCTACTTGATAAAGAGACTACAATTGCATGTGGGTACATATCAAGGAAACCACAAAACAAAATAAAGAGCAATGAAACTAGATTGCAAGCCACGACAACAACTTAACCACTAGTAGAATCGAAATAAAAGGAAGAAAAAAACATGATTTACCTATGGGAGGATGTGATTGGTATTCCTCAACGCCGAGGAAAATACTCCAGAAATAACTAAGACATGGAAACCCTTGAGGTAACTCTACTAAGAAGAAAACAATGGATAGAATCAACAAAAAGTGGAAATTTGTAAGACAAATAGCAATTTGAGTTTTGAGTGTTGAGTATTAATTCCCAATGAGAAAACAAAGGACTGGAAGGAACTGGAGAGCAAGAACCAGGGTGCGCTGAAATCATAAATGGGAAAAGCAATGTGCTACACGTACCCTTTCTCGAAAAGTTTAAACCCTTAACAAACCCCAAAATCAACTATATTACTTAGAAGATTATTGAAACCCTAACTAAAGGCATTGATGACAAAGATAGGGTCTTACATGACGAGTCCTGAAAGAGAGGCGAATGAGCTAGTGACTCCATGGGTAAGAGCCAAGACTTAACCTAAACACAGAAAGGCATAGGGAAAACTAGATTAAACCCAACAGGATAAAAAAAAAAATGGAAACCACTCTACAGGACATCCTGAAAGTATACAATGTGGAAACACAAGGAGCAAGAGTGCACATACCTAAAGAGAGTACATAAACGAAAAATGCATTTTGGAACTTTATTGAGAGCATTGAGCCATAATCACTCTAGAAAGGGTTGAAATACTCCATATAAAAACAAGGAAGGTAACACATAAGAATCTAGCCGCTGAGAACTAAACAAAGCATTAATCTTCTCCAAAATAGAGAGATACACTAATTTATTAAAAGTATAAGAAAAAAAATAGGGAAATACCTGGAGCAAATGCATTCCAGCGTGTGGAAGGATCCTGCATAGTAACATTACAACTAACCCTCAGAAAGACACCAAGTGGTGCAATGTTTAGGTCACACGGGAAATCAAATGACAAAGTGAGAACTAGTGAAAAATAGGGTTAGTCAATTTGAAACCCTAATCATTTTCAATTGTTGGATGTGGGTAATAGACCAAGGCCATCAATAGTGCTACTAGGGAGCCATATAAAGTTCACGTGATCACGCTTGTGTGGTGCCAATCCTAGATGCCAAGTGTGTAGAAACGGTCTACATGGTTTCCACTACCCCAGTCATATTCTCTATGCCGAGTTACCAAGGCAGGGTGGATAGTAATACCAACATTGTAACAAATCTCATGCCATATCATATATATATGTAATAAACAAACATAAGTGTTACACCATTGATAGGACCCCTGCATCGGGTTAAGAAATATCCTTTTATAAAGATTAACCTAGAAAGATAATGTAAAACCTTTGAATTAAGAGGTATAATGTAAACCCATATTATGTGGTAAGAGAATCATTTTAGAAAATGAAGTGGGATGTTATATTAACCATGTCTATGACCATACTCTGGGGAAAACAAATTATGTATCTAGAAGAATAAAAGAATGGTGAGATTAGGTCATTACAAATAATAGAGAATAGGAGAAACAAACTTTTAATACAAAAAGGGAGTGACTAGATTACTTGAACAAGAGATAAATTATAAATGGAGAGGGATCACTTTTTAGAATATAAATTTTGATAAGAAATGATATCCAAAGACATCTAAACCAGAATTGTATGAGTTGTTGCAATACTAAAATATATCAAGGAAAATTTGAATTGAGTCCCTTAAAGACTTGAGGAAATAAATATGGTATTATTATTATTATTATATATATTATATATTATATATAGTATGTGGATTCAGGTATGTTACATATATTCAAATACATAAATTAAAATATATTTTTTACTTAACTGCATTATACTTTTAATTTATTTAATAATTTGAATTGAATTATATTAAAGTTGAATAGGGGACAATGGTTCAAGATGGGGCAAATAATCCCCTCCCACACATTGATTAATATGAAGAGGGGCGTTGGGGAAGCCATTGTTGGCGAGCAAGATCTAAAGGTTCTAGAAAGAGCCAGGAGTATATGTGTTGTTTGGTTTTCTGAGGGTCACGATAGTTGGTTTCATGGAATAGGTTATGATATGTCGATGGGAACATCCATTCTTGGAGCGCAGGGTAGCTATCTCTCACAACCATCCCTTTCCCTCCACTCCGAAAACTTAAATATGATTAGTCATTCGGGTGCTAATGGTTTCAATTCCACCGAAGAGGTTGTTCCAAGCATATTAATTTGGGACCCTAGTTCGTTATGGAAGGTTAAGCCTATGGGTAAGTGATTCGAATCGGATCCACAAAAGACTATCAAGAACCTTGACTGTATCAAGTTGAACAAATCCTTGAAAATTCCAAAACAGCATCAAAAACACCCTGAACCAGTGGCCATGGAAACTGGCGCGGAACGACGAGGACCCCGATCAAAGCACGCTAACCGAGGCCCATGGAGACTACGCAGGAGGTCAAAACAGCCCCTGGGAGCCCTAGATCGGGAAAAGGAGGCGATTTTGATGTGTGATTAGCGCTAAGATGGGCAAACAAGGCTAAAATGGAAAAGCCTTAAGCACTCGGTCACGTTGGGAGCCGGAGAATTGCGGGAGGAGAAACAAAAAAACGCTAAAGGACAAAGGCGGGACTTGCGCTCTAGAAAACCGACGGTATCGATCAGGATGCCCTTGAATGGTAAGAGGTTTTGGAGGAGAGCGGAGCGATCCCACTCAGCGATCGACGTGTGGTAGCAGAGGTGAGAGACAAACCAACGTGATCGTGTGCTATCGGTCGAGCAAGTCAACCGCGCTCAATGTGCGTATGACGTTGGGTCAGGAGGAGCCCAGATTGGATGGCTGAGATTGCGCCCGATAGAAAGAAGCGGAATCGACAGGGAATTAAGCCGCTATTTAAAGGGATTTGGGATTTGTTTGACCGCCACAGTGGAGAAAGAACGTATCCACGACATAACCGAAGAAATGAACCAACGAAGCATGCTGGCACCAGTTAGATGGAGACATGTGGCACTTCCCGAGCGTTCATGCTGATGCCGAACAAGAACTCCAAGTGCAGCTGCAGAAGGTGAATCAGCGCAGGCGGGAGAGGAAGTGAACAGGCATAGGGATCAAATGGTTAAAGCCATGAACGAAGATAGTTGAAGAAGAGAGAGGGGGATTTGGAGAGGAGTCCAAACGACCAAGAGAGACAGTGAACAGTGCACCCTGAGAAGAGGACTAAACACAGAGAATAGTAAATCCAAGCAGAGGAGACAGAGGGCCGAGCTGACCACAGGCAGCATCGAGCACCAAAGAGCTTGAAGATTCAAGCCTTCCCATAGAGGAATCTGTCCGGACTGAGCATCACATTTGGCTCTTTCCACTATAGACCAAGGGTCACAGTGCTGGTAGGAAGAGAACGAGTCTGTGTACTCTGAGTGGCTTGGGGAATCAAAGAACCACCCTGCCAAGAAAAATCTATTGTCAGGAGAACTCATATTGAGTCCCTGTATTGTAATTCTCTGCTAAAAGACACAATAAAACAAGGCCACCACTGAAGCTAGACTGGAGACATAGCCCTGGAGAATAGGATGAACTCCTTATTAAAAATTGTTTGTGTCTTTATGTTGCTTACTATATTTCTCTGCTGTCTTTCCATTTAAATGTTTGTGTATTGGCAATCTGATCGATCTGTTGCTTGAATAACACAGAACACACACCAACACATGAGTCTGTAATACCTTTTGTTTAATAAATATTCAACTGAGGTCACTCATAGGGTGATTATCATATCAAGTGGTATCAGAGCTTGAGGTATCAGAGCTTTAGGCTGTAAGGTTAGACAAGCTTGTGTTGGTTTAGCTGTGAATGCTTACTAGATCAAAGTTCAAATTAGGAGAAGGAGAGTTGGTGGAAACTAATCCTAAAATTGGGAGAGTCTATTCTTGAAATACAATGTCAGAAGAAGGTTCTATAGGGCCAGACCCTCAATTCATAGAAATTTTCCTAGCTATAAAGTCTATGGTAGAAGAAATGTATAGGGACTTTAGAAAGCATAAGGATGAGGATTCATCAGGCTCTAAACAAGATAAAGAAGAAGATGAGTCTCATTACCATGACCACTCAAAAGGAAAGGGAAAAGAGGAAAGCTTTCCTAAACCTCCTAATATCCCTGTGCATAATAAGAAAGCATCCTTGATTAAACTAGATGTTAAATTTGAATTGCCTATATATGATGGAGAGCTAAATGCTGAAAATTTGGACAATTAGATTAGACATATTGATGTGTATTGCAGGGTACAGAACATAGACTCAGACAAGAGTAAGATTTAGCTAGCAAGGCTACGCCTAGGAGGCACTGCCTTGGTTTGGTGGGAAGGCAGAACCCAAGCTGATATGAAAAGACATGGTAAGACCATCTTTGTCTGGAGTGAATTTGTTGCTACAATCAAAATGCAGTTCTATCCATTGGCCTACATGCATCAAGCCATGATGAGTTGGCAAACTCTTCGACAGATGAAAGGGAAAAGTGTACAAGGGTATACTCAAGAATTTAGAAAGAGAGCATTGACGTTGGGTATCTCATTAGACTCACCAGTGACTATTTTGAAGTACATTGGTGGTCTACACAGCTACATGAGGCATACCATCCTCATGTTTAATCCCACTAGTATAGATGAAGTATCTATACAAGCTACTCATCTAGAAGCTAGAGGAAAGAATGGAAATCTAGAAGTTGGGGGACCATCCCAACCCACTGTAAGCAAGAGCAAGGAGAAAAGAAAGCAGAAGTGGAAAGCAAGGAAGGCTAACATTGCACAAAAAGGCAAAGCTTCATGCACTCGTTGTGAAAATGAGGGGCATGATGATGAGCATTGCTGGATTCTGCATCCAGAGTTGAGACCTAAGAAGTCCGAGGGCAAGAAGAAGAAGATTGTTGCAGCTATTCAGAGAGATTTGGGGTCAGACTCGGGAGATGAAACAATCATTGAAGCCACAGGTATAAAAGGTAAGAATTATGAAGCATCTACTAGTAATTCTGCTCAATCTGTTATTGATGAAGAACACGAGAGAAAAATACATGAGCTTTTCCATATTTGAGTTATTTCCAAAAATTGAAAGATTGATACTTTGTTTAATAGTGGCTCACAAGTAAATCTAATTTTTGAAGCAATTGTAAAGAAATTGGGATTAGAAACTACACCTCATAAGAAACCATACCCATTAGGTTGGTTGAATGATAAAGCACAACTACAAGTGATTATATAGTGCAAACTCAAGTTTTCTTTTGGGTCAGCATTTGTAGATGAGGTTGAGTTAGATGTAATTCCTTTGGATATACGTGGAATTGTTTTAGGAAGTCCTTACTTGTATGATAGAAAGGCTATTTTCTATAGAGCTGAGAACAAGTATCTACTTGTTAAATATGGAATCAAATACTTTGTAAGAGCTCATAAGCTCAAGAATAATTATACTCTCATAAACTCAGGACAGATGAAAAGAATGATAAATCCATGTAAATAGTTCTTACTGATGGTTGTAAAGGAAAAGACACCTGATAAGACCAATATCTTTGAGGGTTGTAATGTTGATCAGCAAGCTGATATAGAAAGGATTGTTTCAGAGTATGATGTCTTGTTTCAAGAACCTAAAGGTATGCCACCCAAAATGGGAGTAGTACATGATATTATTTTGCAGCAAGATGTTCCTTTGCCTAACATTGGGATGTACAGGTTATCTTCTTTAGAGAATGCTGAAATCAAGAGATAGGTGCAGGAATTGCTGGAGAAAAGGTTCATCAGGCCTAGCACATCACCATGTGGGTCACTAATCGTTCTGGTGAAAAAGAAAGATGGCTCGTGGATAATGTGCATTGATTACCGAGCACTGAATAAGATAACAATAAAAAATCATTATCCTCTTCCTCGCATAGATGATCTTTTAGATCAATTGAAGAAAGCTGTTTAATTCACCAAGCTAGATTTGCACAGTGGATACCATCAGGTCAAAGTTGCAGAGCAAGATGCATGGAAGACTGCTTTCAAAACAAAGCAGGGATGGTATGAATGGCTGGTTATGCCTTTTGGCCTAACTAATGCTCCTGCTACTTTCATGAGATTAATGAATGATCTACTCAGACCTTTTCTTGATGATTTTGTTATTGCATATCTGAATGACATTATGATTTTTAGTAAAATGTGGGAAAAACATTTAAAGCATGTTAAGCAGACATTAGATGTTTTGAGAAGAGAAAAACTTTATGTTAAACTCTGCAAATGTGAATTTGGAAAAACCTCTCTAAATTATTTGGGTCGTATAGTAGGGGGAGGTGAATTGAGAATAGATCCCTCTAAAGTGGCAGTCATCATGAACAGGCCTAAACCCAAGTCTGCTACAGAAGTGAGAAGCTTCTTAGGAGCAGCATAGTATTGGAGGAAGTTCATTTCAAAATTTTCCTCAATTGCAATTCCCTCACATACTTTGATAGGATTGAACAAGGTGTTTCAATGGGGAGGCAAACAATAGAAAGCCTTCGACACCTTGAAAGAAAAAATTAGTATAGCACCTGTACTAGCACTACCAGTTCTACAAAGACCATTTGAGATCCAAACTGATGCCAGTGACTATGCCATGGGAGCAGTGTTGACACAACACTGTAAACCCATATGTTATCATTCTGAGACTTTTAATCCTGCAGTAGTTAACTATCCTACCTATGATAAAGAATTGTATGCATTAGTTCAAAGTGTGAAAAAGTGGAAACATTACTTAATGGGCAAAGAAACAGTGATACATGCTGATCATCAGCCACTTCAATACCTACACTCCCAAACTAAATTGCAGCAATCAAGACATTACAGATGGATGGGGTTTCTACAACAGTTTCATTTAGTCATTAGATATAAAAAGGGCATATATAACAAGGTTGCAGACATGTTATCTAGACCCATTATAAATGCATCTACCCTACTTAAGCATAATTTTGTGCTACATGAAAGCTACATAGAACAATATGCTCAAGATATGGACTTTAAAGATGTATATACAACTTTGAGTCAAGGCAAAAGAGTAGAAGAATTGGACTATCATGTGAAGGACCAACTCTTATATCATTGTGGGAAACTCTGCATTCCACAAACTGAGAGAGCAAAGATAATTAGGGAAGCACACACTTCTCTGATATCAGGTCACTTTG
>APFE031396286.1:0-15125 GCA_000404065.3 Pinus taeda | reverse complement strand
AAGTCTGGCTGTATATCAGCAAGGACAGAATGCAAGGTGAAGGTAAAAAACTAAAACCTATCAGGTATGGACCCTTCAAGATACTTGAGAAGGTTGGTGAGAATGCTTTTCGCCTTGATCTACCAGCTTACATGCACATCTACTCAGTCGTGAACGCAGATTTCTTGAGGTTGTTTGAACCTTCAACGATTGAGGACCCAGAAGAGCAGAGTCAATTACCTTCTGTTGACGACCTGCTACCTGAATATCTTAATGAGTTGCAAGAAGACACAGTGCTGGACAGGAAGGTGAGGACGACGCGTAGTGGACAAGTGGAATACCTCAGAATTGGGTTTAAATTTTCGAAGCCGAGCAATGCGAAGTGGATTGAGATTGGAAAAGTGAGACAACAGTTTCCTCACTTAGTCGATGCTTGAAGAAAACCAACTTTTGGTTGTCCAAAAGCTTTTTTTCAGTAGGGAGGTCGTGATGCGAATCGGATCCACAAAATACTGTCAAGAACCTTGATTGTATCGAGTTGAACAAATCCTTGAACATTCCAAAACAGCATCAAAAACACCCTGAACCAGTGGCCATGGCAATCGGCGCGGAATGACAAGGACCCCAGTCAAAGCACGCTAACCGAGGCCCATGGAGACTACACAGGAGGTCAAAACAGCCCCTGGGAGCCCCAGATCGGGAAAAGGAGGAGATTTTGATGCACAATTAGCACTAAGTTGGGAAAACAAGGCTATAATGGAAAAGCCTTAAGCACTCGGTCACGTTGGGAGCCAAAGAACTGCAAGTGGAGAAATAAAAAAACGCTAAAGGACAAAGGCGGGACCCACGCTCTAGAAAACCAGTGGTATCGATCGGGATGCCCTTGAATGGTAAGAGGTTTTGGAGGAGAGCGGAGCGATCCCAGTCAGCGATTGACGCGTGGCAGTGGAGGTGAGAGAAAAATCGTCGTGATCACGCGCTATCGGTCGATCAAGTCAACCGCACTCGACGTACGTATGACATTGGATCTGGAGGAACCCAAATCGGACGGCTGAGATTGCGCCCGATAGAAAGAAGCAGAATCGACAGGGAATTAAGCCGCGATTTAAAGGGATTTGGAATCTGTTTAAACGCCATGATGGAGAAAGAACGTATCCACGACATAACCGAAGAAATGAACCGATGAAGCATGCTGGCACCAGTTAGATGGAGACATGTGGCACTTCCCAATCATTCATGCTAACGCCAAATAGGGAACTCCAAGTGCAGTTGCAGAAGGTGAATTAGCGCAGGCGGGAGAGGAACCGAACCAACATAGGGATTGAATGGTTAAAGCCATGAACGGAGGCAGTCGAAGAAGAGAGAGGGGGATTTGGAGAGGAGTCCAAACGACCAAGAGAGACAGTGAACAATGCACCCTGAGAGGAGGACTGAACACAGAGAACAGTAAAGCTAAGCAGAGGAGACAGAGGGTTGAGCTGACCACAGGCAGCATCGAGCACCAGAGAGATTGAAGATTCAAGCCTTCCCATAGAGGAATCTGTCTGGACTGAGCATCGCATTTGGCTCTTTCCACTGTAGACCAAGGGTCACAGAGCTGGGAGGAAGAGAACGAGTCTGTGTACTCTGAGTGGCTTGGAGAATCCAAGAACCACCCTGCCAAGCAAAATCTGCTGTCAGGAGAACTCATATTGAGTCCCTGTATTGTAATTCTCTGCTAAAAGACACAATAAAACAAGGTCACCACTGAAGCTAGACTGGAGATGTAGCCCTGGAGAATAGGGTGAACTCCTTATTAAAAATTGTTTGTGTCTTTGTGTTGCTCACTGTATTTCTCTGTTGTCTTTCCATTTAAATGTTTGTGTATTGGCAATCTGATCGATCCATTGCTTGAATAACACCGAACACACACCAGCACATGAGTCTATAATACCTTTTGTTTAATAAATATTCAACTGAGGTCACTCATAGGGTGATTATCAAATTAGTAATATTCTAGAGTTGGGACACATTGGTCACCAATTTTGACAAATGGCCTTCATGTTTACTTTCGAGGGTTCTTTTCTCACCACCGCGCAGGTAAAGATTTCATGTTTAATTTTGTTTTATGCTCATGAATTGTTCTTTGGAAGGTCTGGTAAAGTCATTTTAGAGGCATTTAGCGTGTTCTTAGTGCTTGTCGGTGTGGTTGATGGTGGAGTCATAGGTCCATTTGTGGTGCATGTTCTTTACCTTTATTGTACTTCACCTCTGGAGGGTCTACGGGATGGTAGTTTTGTAGCCCTAGGGATCTCATTTTTTTATGTGGGGCTTGAGAGCCATTTGAAGTTTGGGGAGGCCTGGAGGAGTTTGTGTCTCTTTGTGACTAGAAAGGGTGGTCGCGGGTACTACCCAATCAGGGGTGCAAAATGCGGTTGTAGTCTCATTAGTGGGTATTTTCGTGAGACACATTTTGCATTCTCCTTTGGTTGGTTATCTAACAAGGTGTATGGAGTTCCTTTGGGCAGATGGTTCATTGGGCTGAAAGCTCCACGTGGGAATTGTTTGCGACTTATATGGAGATTTATTTAGCACCAACGAGGATGTGTTTGCAAAGGAGAAATTCCTCATCGCCAAGGTTTAGCCCACCAAATGGACCACTGAGACGATGGAGGAGCGGTGGATCAGCGACCCACCAACTCACCTAGGAGAGTAGACTTATCCCTTCGTTTTGATTTCCTGGAAGCGCATATTCATCAGGTTACCGCATTGGTGGAGTAGTTGGCTTGGGACTAGCATGATGACCATAACAATATTATTTCTTTTCAGAATGACCTCCAACACAACCTGTGGCATATGATGGATAGGCATGTGGATAGGTTGGTCTCCCTTCATCGAAGTCAGAAGAGGATACAAGAGAGGTTGGACCATCTTAAGGGCAGAATGTCCCATATGGAAGTGCACGTGCACGAAGCTTTTCGTCATCCTCTGCCACCTAGCAATGGTACGGATGACCCTGCTTCGGGTAATTTAGCTTATCAAGGATGGTTGTGGGTTGTATTTTGAGTCTTGTGCTTTTTTTGTTACTTTAGGCAATCTTCTTGTGGTCTTTAAGTTTCCTGTTGTTGTTGTCATAGTCTTTTTACCATTACCTCATGGCCAACAAGTTCGGTAAGAATGAGGGAAGAAGAGTTTTTCATCGACACTTCTCCCGATGTATCTTTATTATGACTTAATAAAAAACTTAAATTTAAAAGAAAAAAATGTAATTTCGAATTTAAATTATTAAAAAAATATAATTTAAATAAAATTCTGTAATTGTAATTTTTTAATTGTGATTGAATTTCTCGAATTTAAATTATTAAAAAAATATTAAATTTAAAATAAAATATGTATTTTTAATTTATTGTGTTGATGTCTATTGTTATTATAACTAATAATTTGTTAAAAAAAATTAATGATAATTTAATTAAAAAATTTTATTTAAATAAAATTTTACAATAAATAATATATATTAACATTATATTAATGAACAAACTCATAACGTTAATAAAATTATAAAATTAAGGTGTGAAGAAAACTTTGTAGAATGAAGGCACAAATACAGTACTAAGATATGTTTGTAATTTCTATTATATATGAAAAGTATTTATTAAGTTATGCTTTAATAATAAATATATTTAAATACTATTAAAAATATAATGATGATAAATAGAATACAATGATATGGATAAGCTTCATAACATTATCGACAAACCAAAAACTATTTATCAAATACGTTTGGACAAACTTGATAACCAGAAACCAAAAACCATAATATCCATGGGATACAGTCCCATAATAGTATGCATTAGATACCCTGGCATGATAGTCAAGAGTTTTTATAATTTAATTTTAGAAGATGTTTCGATTATAAGTTAAACTTTTTATTTATATTTTAACTTTATTTAAAAACATATATGTGAGAATAATTTCCACCTTAGAAAAGGTCAAGTAATAAATAACTTTAATTCTAAAAAGTCAAGTAATAAATAACTTATAATTATATATTTATTAAACTTCAAGTGATAATAAAACTTTATTATTATTAATTATTATTATTATATTATTATTATAAAATACTTATTATTATTATTATTTCTAACGAATAATTTTATTTAAATATATAACATACTTAAAACATAAAATTTTTACTAAAAATAGTATTAAAAGAAATCAAACTCTCATGATTTATATAAAAAGAAATATCAATATATGATACTCCAATTTTATTATTTAAATAATAATAAAATACTTCACAAAAGCTTATTTCAAATGTCAATCTTAAGCCCTCATTGGTAAATAATGTTGATTCAAGAGAGATTATTTAGTATAAACTTTTAAGGTAATTTTCATATGTAAAAATATGTTTTGGGTACAAAATAAGCGTATTAGACACTTGTAAATGGGAGCAAAACTTAGGATTTTGTCTTAGCTTTGACTTATAACACAATGTTTACATTGGGATATATGACACTTGTCGAGATATTGGATTAGCATGAGAAAATGACAGGGTTAGTCGTCCATTTAAATCTAGGTTATAAAACATTTAACTATATCAAAATTTAATTTTAAATATATATATTTTTTAATTAATATAACACTATCTTTTTACGAGTGACTATACTTACTTGTGCACTCTGTAACTCTTTTTGGAAAATCTCCTCGTTGAGGTTTATTCCTGAGAATCCCTTAGCCTCAACACCCTCCTGGCCAACCCCTGATCCCTATCTATAGTGATAGATCCCTCTATTGATCTTCGTGAATGGAAGCCTCAGGAGGGTAGGTAGGTGGTTAGTTCCTCCAACCACTATGTCAGGTTGCAACAACAACCTGCATTGGATCCCCAAAAGGCTAAAATAAGTGATGCCATGGAGTAAAAAATGGCTGATATTCCTGAGTTGTCTAGACATAGTCCTTGAAGGTTACCAACACATGTTCAGCAAAAACCACAGAGACAACGAGATTGCAAATTCCCCTGCAAGGCTATTTGCCTAAATCAAGCACATGCAGACACATGCCCTCATTTGCAAACTCATAGGAGTTTGTCCAATTGAAAAACCATGTTCCATTGGATCACTCTGTGTTGGAAGTCGAAGGCCCATTATGAGGTAAAACTCGGCTCCAAAGGCTTCTTCACAGTCATATTATTGTTGGTTGAAGACCTATACTCAGTCATGGACGAAGGCCCCTACTTCTTTAACTCTAAAGGGATCTACATGCAACAATGGGTCAAGTGTTTTAACCTAGACAAGGAGGATTTCTCGTGGGCTCTTGTGTGGTTACGCCTCTACTCGCTCCCCCAAGAATACTAGGACCTTGAAACCCTAGCAAAGATTGACAACAAGCTTGGAAATTTTTTATGTCTTTATTGATGCCTCAAAATTCGTTGCAACAACATTGGGGATGACCATCCGGTCCGGACCTTAAAGTATCTCCTTTTCCATTTGGAATGGTGGTTTCAACTAGTTTAACTAGGTCCAATTACCTTCTCTCAATCTCCAATGGCTTAAAATATGACTTTCATCCACCAATGGATAAGAGACATCAGATCATCCCTCTTGCTAATCAGGCAAGAAAGTGATCCTTAACTTGATATGGGGCTCAGCCAAACCATAACCAAAGTTTGCCTCTTTGGCAAGAGGACTTTTAGGAATGTAGAATTAATCTACATGCAAACATATTCTAAAATGCAAGAAAAATGAACTAATTCCTAATCCTATCTCAATTAGGCAGATATAGATCTAACCCAACCAAGAGCAAGATATTTAAATGATTGGGATTTAAATATCGCTGGCTTATAATGAATATCAGGCTAACGCGGTAGTTCAATTAACTGACATTATGAATATCAAACTCATTCTATTCAGAGAACTCTTAACTAAAATAACAAACCAACAACGTTTAGGAAGTAGTTCACAAAATGATATTAATTGTTAAATCAATAATTTGAATAATTAAATAATAATATGAAGAAATAGTTCACAACATATCATTATTTGTTAAATCAATATTAAAAGATAGATTTCTGAGTAAATAGTTACTCAGAAATCAAAATTCAACCCATAAAAGCAGAGATAAATAATAACATATGATTGAGACAAATTACTCATACTAACAATAGTGCACAAATATGAATAAAATGACACATTCTTGACATCATAAAATGAAACTAGTATTTAAGACAATAGTATTAAAAATACCAATTTATTGAATCCATTTCTCTTGCTCTGGTTTCCAACAATCCTCTAAGATATTTGAACTTATGTTGTTACAACATGCGCTGCGGTAGTGCAATCTTTGTCCATCATACATAATTCAGAATGCAAAAGAAAAATCATAAATAATCCCCAAATCTGAGATTTTCTCTCCTCTCACCTACAACTCTGAATCCCTTTTACAGTGGTGCTTTTAGAATTCCAAAATTGCAGAGAAGACAAGCCCCTAATACATTCTATAATATGTTATTTATAATGTTTACAAAAGAATTCTCAACAAGAAATTTTGTTGAAGAATAAATCTACTCCACCAATTTTCATTGACTCAAATTACATTATTCTATTGCTGGAGCATTCTCATTGATTGAGATCTTGTTCTCCTCATCTCTTCAACTGTTTTCCTACAAAAACAAATCAAAACTAAATTAAAATGGAAAAAATAAAATTAGAATACCAAATCTGAATTAAAACAAATTCAATCAAAACTTAATTAAACAATTAATTAAAAGGAATCGGAGCTTTCTATTGATGTCTATAATGATCTAATTGGTCAAGGGGAACATAGACGAATGGATTTGAACTCAAAAAAAGTTGTGGGCAAATGAGAATGCAGAAAATTAAACTCAGAAAATTAATTTTATTAGAAAAGTCAAATCTTGATATTCTTTTACATTTTAGACCCATTTAATGATCAAATATGGAAATCAAACTACTTCAAAAATATTCTCCATAATTTATCTTTCCAATGAGCCATCTTGGGCTTCATTTGGCCAAGTAAAACTCCATTTATGAGTTTTCAAAGTTGATATATTAAAATTGTCAAAATTCTAAAATTTGTGTTACGTGAGCTAAATTTTTTTATTATTATTAAAAATCTAATTCTAAATTAGATTGTAAATATTAATTAATAATACTAATTATATAATTAATTTAATTAATTACCAATTTATTAAAAACAATATAATTATTTAAAATATATTATTACTTATATTATAATTTAAATAAATATTGTAGTTTAATATTTTAATTCAAATCTCATAACAAAAAAACCATTAGAATTAATCCATAACAAAAACAAATCATTCATTTATTAAAACACTCCATTCGTAAAGATTTATGGTGGAGTGTTAACATGCAGGTTGGGAAGAGTATGGAGGTTGAGTAGAGAGTGACATGGAGGGTGACCCTAATGTGACATAGGGTGAGTTGGGAGGTATAAGGAGTTTATCCAAAATTTTATATTAAAATTTTTTAATCTCATTGTATATTTTCCAAAATCGTAAAATCGTAAATTATATGATTAGAAGTTTTAAAACAAGTGACAAATGAAATTGCGATATGCGATATCGCAATTTCGCAATCGCTTAATTTTATTGCAATTTTTTTGGAAGGAAGAGAAGGGAGGTAAAGTGGAGGGCCCACATGAATTAACAATCTTATAAATTGGACTATAAGCCACTTTGCAATTTTGGGGTTTTGGGTTTGGCAATTTGTTCTAAAATAACAAATTGGGGTAAATTACCAAAGTCTCAGAACGTGTTTTCATCCATTGTACAATTTAGTTGGGTCATTTTGTAGGACCGTCAGTGAAAAATAAAATAAAAAATATTAATAAAAACTAACTAAGAGCTACTATTCACAATGCATGACTATTGAACTTAATTATTTACAAAAATCGAAATATTATACATTTATTTACATTTTTTAGTCCACACGAGAAAATAATCAAACTTCAAAGGAGTTCCATTTACAAACTGGTTAAACAAACGAGGTGAAACAAGTATCGATGGAAATATTGTGAAAAGTCAGATTCAATGAAACAATCAAAATTGAAATTCGGTGAAAATGAAAAATGACAAAATTTGTAAGACAATTAACTTAAATGAAAATCATAAAAGATGTGCCCACGGGGCTTTGGATTGACGGTGAATGGGTGCACTGTTAAGGGACTCCTTGCTCACTGGTTCAAATCCCCCGTGGGTGCTTACCAAAAAAAAAAAAATCATAAAAGATGCTTAACCAAAAATTAATGAAAAGGGTCCCGCTTATTTGAAGTAATGGGGGTGTTAGGTTTTCCTTACAACAACAGTGACACACTAAGAAGAACCAGTTACCTCTGGTTAAAGATAATAAACGTTAATTTACCCAAAGGTTAAAAATAATGGAGTTCAAGAAACCGTATAACATTAAAATATTTCCATAGGTCCCACATAAATAGATTAAGCAATATGGGTTTGTAAAGATAAGTACACAAAACAAATTCGAGTAAAAGTCATGAATCCAAATTTGGGAAAATTTGCTTTAAAACTACCTTATATAATAATAGAAGAAGGTAGATATAGAAGTTTTTGATAAAACATATATCCATTTTATGATTGTCTCTGACATCGCTTCACTACCAGCGAGCCTAAAAAGTACCCCGACAAAGTTGTTTTTTATGCCATACAAGTCTAGTCCCGTGGCCAGCAAATGTCCATAGCCTCGACGAGTTTACTTGTATTTCCTTTGCTTCCTCTTTAATTACCCTTTTGATAAGCACATTTGAAAGCTTTTAATTTATGTTGTATTTGAGTGAAAGAGGTGCGTTGGTAATAAAGATGTGTGTTTAATGGACATAATACTTTCATAATGTTTACTCCAAATTATTTCCCTAGAACTATCAATCAAAGGCTTTTATGTGGAGGAGTGGAAGGGATTTATTGTGTTATACTTAAATCAATTCTTTCTTTGAAAAAATAAACTCAATCACTTAGTAAAGATGTGTGTTCCTCCATGAAAAAGATTTGAAGCCAAAAGGTCTTATGGTTCCATAAGGATATGCCTTTAATAATAAATGAAACTCATTGAAATAGATAGAGTTAAGAGATTTGCCATGTATGCTAATCGTTGTCGGTTGAGGAAAATAAAATCTTTCACATAAATCATGGTAGAGTCATCAAAATCGAAACAAAATTAAAATTAAAAGAAAAATAATTCCTAAACTAAAGTAAGAAAAGAAATCAGCAAACAAAAATAAAAAAGAAGAAGGCGAAAGGTGAAAGAAAAATCCAAATTTAAAAAATAAACTCCAGCAAGACTACTTATACAAATGTTTCAACAAAAGAGATAAAAGAAAATATGCATATGTACGTTCCTTCCTATGTTGAGATTTAAATTTTCTATCTTGCAGAGTTACAAGAAATGAGGTTCTCATAATGTAGAGGGTGAATAGCAGTAATGATAGCTTATATGCTAAATGAGAAGTCTTTGTCTGCTACAAACTTTCTTATTTCAAAGCAAAACTTGCTAAAAGAATCTTAACCATTTTCTGACAAAAGTAATGCCTAAAGGAATAGTTAAAGGTTCAAAAACTCCTAAGTGTAACTGATTTGATAAGGATCAATATTGTTTCTCTTAAGAATCTCAAAGAAAACTGAACAAAAGAAAATGGACTTCAAAATTAATTTGGTAGAGGAGTGGAAGATTCATGAAAACCTATAAAACATAGTTCAACATCAGCAAAAATTAAAAATAAAAGTAAAAGTAAAAGTAAATAAATGAAAGTGGGTACATGAAACTTACCATTGGAGAATTGCATTTAATCTTACGTGAGAGGCATCATTTTCTCCAACAAAAGATAGTTGATTCCTTTAATTAAAATTAAAAGCATGAAGAAATTTTACTGACCCAAAATCATCATTTATTAAATTTAATCTAAAGTGAGCAGTAACCTAGAATCATGCAATACTTTATGTCCAAGGAATTTGAAAATAAAAACAAATCCATTAGAAATAAGAATGAAGATATGCTTCTTAATGAATCACATCCATGAATGTTCTCCTAATGTTACAAGTTTCATATCAACTCCATGATTTTCATAAATTGTTCATAATTAAGACCAAATCCAAGATAATGAAATATAGATGTGTAGATGGAAAGGTCTTGAATTTCATATATTAAATATAGAGAGATATATTTAAAACTCAAATATAAGAGGAAAACAAATAACTTAATCATGTTGCAAATTTGTTATCAAATTCTATATTACAATAATGGATGCCCAAAAGTGACTTAAAGTCTTTTATACAACACAGTGCCTTGTTGGATGTTTCGCATCACAAATTTCTTTGACATGCGTAATTTTCAAGTTGTGAAATTTACCTTTGTCGATATGTGATTGAGTGTTATATAACAATTAAAAGAAAATGGGAAAGTGACATATATCGGAGTGTATCACATCAGAGGATATTAAGACAAGGAGTCATTTGAGTTTCGTGATACGGTATAATTGTTGTGATGGAAAGGTTGTGATATGATCACATGCGATGAGAAATTGCAATGGAATGATGGCGACATCGGAGAATAATCATATCAGAGATCAATACTGTTAGGAAAAGGAAATGTCGATATTATTCTTGCGAGGGAATGTGATAGATGACATGGCCCATTGGTGGGACCGCCTTTGTATTTTATAAGAGATCGACGATTGGAAGATTTGAGTATGGGATATAACATCATTGGTACACCAATGTGCGATGAAGAATGGATCAGATCGTTTAATTATATGGATTTAATTTCATATCGGATTTGAGACATCAGAACTTCTAAACATATGCCCCAACAAAATTGTGATTTATGAATGGACGCGATCTATTTTAAAACTGGATTTAAATGTTATATCGGGTCTGGGGTTATATGGACATTACAATATTAGCGAAGTCATTTTCAGAGAATGAGCGGGAAGGGAATATCAAGGAATCAGAGATATTTGGAATATGCTCATTTGAGAACCTATGATATGCAAAATGCGATAAGACATGGCATTTTGTGGGGCCAACAATTTCTTAAAGTATTCAATGAAAAAAGAAAGAGACTAATTTAAATTTTCCTTTAAATAAATAACCCTTTAATAATTTAATTAATTGTCATAATATCTGATCAGAAAGTAATTTTATCAGAACCTTCTTATGAAGAGAGTTATGAAATATAATGATCTGATATGACTTTTCTGAGAATTTATTAAGACTTATTAGGATTTCAATGAATAGAAGAAAAATTAGATAATCCTCAAATTTAGACGAAATCATAAATACTTTCATGAACATGTTGCAAATTTTGAAAAAGGGGTTGGATGTTTGCTTATCTTAAGTCTCCACAATCAAGTCGATGAAGACCTGGAAGAAAATTGACTATAAATTTTACCATATGAATCTTCAATTTCTCCCATGTTCAGTATCATCTACTTGTTTGATTTAAAAATGCTCAGTAATGAATTTTTGTATCGCATCCGCCTCAAATTTACATCGAAATACAAGAGTGGTGAAAATGAGCTCTTTTTCAGAAATACTTCTGAATCAAAAATTGTCAAGCTGTAGCAAATCTTTGGAATTTCTTTATTTATGATAATCGTGATGATTTTTTTGCAAAACAAGACAATCAAGTGTTTTCACAAATATGTATGATCTAAGAGCTTTTAAAATGTCTTGTGATATTTTCTGAAAATGAAACAGGATGCACAGAAGAAATCAAGTTCATTACTTTCTTTATTGAAAATATGAAATAATGAAATAAGTGCAAACATAAAAGAAATATAATCCAAATTAATTTATTCTTATTTCCAACTTAATGAAGTAAACATGACTAGGTATAGTCATACTTCGAATGTAACCATGTAAGTATTTTAATTCCTACATGTATGTATAGATCAATCATTAAAAACAAAATTACAAATATAATTAAACTAAGAAAACTAAATGTGAAAAAATATTGTGCATATATTGTTAGCATTGTATTCACAATTACCTTATCTTGAAATGTCCTTTCTAGTTGAATTTCAATTGGGTCACAAAAATCTGGATGAATTTCTATTAATGATTGGAAGGGATTCAAAAGAGAAGATTACAAACCAAATCATGGAAATGAGCTTTTAGATACAATGCCCTGCATAAATTTGTTAGTGTTATGTGCAAGTGTTAAACTATTAACAATCTTCTATGAAGGAAAACTTTCCAAATATTTTTCAAATGGGTCAATGAAAAATGGATCAAAATTTATTAGATTCAATGAAAGATTATTAATTGCATTATATTGCTGGTCATATTTTGAAAGTACACTCTCTTGTTGGCATTGCGTTTGAGAAAAAGGAAGTAATTGATAAAAAGTGAACAACCGTTGGAATTGAAAAAGAAATAACTCTTGGTGTTCCTGATTAGAATGTGAAACTTCATTTTCCCATTGAGACAATGCATTAACAAAGTGTTCAATATTGATCTACATAATATGCCAGCAAAAAGTATCTGAAAATCAAAAACTAAAAATAGAAAACAAATATGAAATTAAACAAAATAAGTGAATGAAAAATAACAAAATCAAATCGTAGTTTACACTAGTTTTACAATTATTGTTACAGCACAATTAAGACTAATTTGAAACAATTTCATTTTCACAAGACTTGGTCAGAATAATAGAATTTGAATTATTGCTAATACCAACTTGTGAACTAGAAAAGAATTATGACCATGAATAGGAATGAGAGCTTGATCATCATATAATTCATGATTTGGAATGGTTTCTTGAATGCTAAAATCATGAATATGATTAATTATTTTAAAATGAAAACTATTTGAAACAATTTCTGAATTAGATTTTTCTTCATTTTCACATGTGATTCGACTTTAATCCTAAGGATTCAATTGTGAAGAAGACAAATCAATATCCTCAATGTCAAAGTAATTATCATAAATGACCTCACGACATTCACTAGAATTCCATTTGATCTCATCCAATGTATGAAAACAAGAAGAAATATGAAACATATGTTCATTAATGACAGAAGAATTATCAATAATCAATTCTCTATTTTGCTAAAATTTAATTGGCCATTCATTAAGATAAGTCTCTATGTTTTCTGAAATAACATTAAAGTTAAGTGGGGATAAATTGTTATCAGCAAAAATATCAGGATAAAGGGAAAAATGAGAATCATAAGCAATGGATTTAAAAATGTCTCTATTTGAGAACTCTTGTGCATTCTGTTCATTGTAATTTTCATATTTGAGATCATTCATTTGTGTACTTGTGCTTTCTTGAAGAATGTTGCTTTGTTGTTTTGAATTTGAGATTTTCTCATTGTAAAAGAATTCAGAAATTTGTATAACAAGTTGTGTGTTATTGGAAACTTTAATCATTGCTTGTACTTGTTGATTTATGTTCTGATTTTCTTATTTAATGAATACTGATTTTTAGATTTCAAAGTAGTATTTTCTTCAAGATTGTTGCTAATATCTTCTATTGAAAAGTGTGCAACAAGAAATGCTAAATTTAGAATGTGATAAAAATAGACCTGCTAAAAATAGCATGTTTAAAAATAGCAATTTGGCTAGTGAGGTCATTGGCCACATTGGGTGAGACGTGAAACTACTAAAAATAGAAAGTTCTAAAAATAGCATTTATGGATCCCTTCCTATTTATAGCAATCCCTAGTCCATCTATAGGAAGTAAAATTAATTTTGGTCTTAATAGCAGTGGGAAATATTAATTAATTAATTAGTTGAGTTATTAGTTAAGGAAATTCAAGTTTGAAGTCTTTGTGAGCATGCACATGAGTTGTCCCACTGATTGAGGAATTTATTCTTAATTTCCTTCACTGATTGAGGGAATCAGTATGAGTTCTATAATGAGAGAATCAGTTGACTTAGTTCTAACTATTCAAGTCCAGTTAGATTATTTTAACAAGTTGTTAAAATAATAAAATATAGTTTGTTAATGCTTGCATGCATGTGACAACTATTATTTTAGATAACTAAGAATTCACTCATGGATAACTATTGCATGTCAGTTCTGTCAAAAACCCAGTTGAGATCAAATGAGGGAGAGTGTACTATCAGTTGGATGAATATTTTTCCTATAAAGGAAGCTCATCCATGATGAGGATTTATGTCTTTCAGGTTTGTGCAGTTATTTCAGAGGTCAGTGTTGTGTGTGAAGTGAGAATCACACAGGTTGCAGTTAGAGGACCAAGGAAAAAATGTGCATAGAAATAGGAGGTTTGGAGGGCAGAGGAGAAGGTTTGTGAGAAGCCTTTGACTGACTATGAGTAGCAGAGAGATTGTACTGAGAGTTGGATAGGTTCCAAGCTAAGGCTTTCTATAATCCGGACTATATTTCCACTTGTATGATAATACAGAGATGGGGTTTTAGGCAAGTGCTTTCCCCAGGTAAATTCTTCTGGGTTATGTGTGATTGATTCCTTGTTATCAGTTATATATGTTCTTATTGATGTTGCTCATGGTTGATTAAGCTTCCACTAAATTGTTTGTAAAGGTAGATCAAGTGTTTTGCTTTAGTACATTGCATTACCAGGTTGATCTATAGTGGGAATTTCTACATGGTATCGGAGCTAACTGATTTGTAGAAAAAATTCGACACGGTATCAAAGCTAGCTGATTTGTAGGAAAAATTCTACAAAATTCTACATGGTATTGGAGCACAAGTGATCAAGGAAGAACAGTATACTGAGAGGAGATTTCAAATTTTTGAGTTTTGGGCCGAGAGTTTGCAGAGAATGTCTAAAATTTTTGCACAAAATTTTCAGAAACAAATAACAGATTTGGATTCCTTGCGGAAAAAATACAAAAAAAAAATCAGTTGAATCGGAGTTCGGATGAGGGAGATATCGCTGATTTAAAATCAGCTCTTTTTCTAGAAAATTTCGTGACGGCAGGAAAGTGGAAATAGATTGGTGTGCTAGCCAAGAACCTGTATGCACTTGAGGTACAAAATGCATGCAAAGCCTTAAGGAGAAAGGCAAAGGTTAGATACTTGGTGGTTGAGAGGGAGAGTATGTTACCTTTCAACATGCAGCGCCAGAAGAAGTCTCAAACGATTGTGGAGGAGCCACGATTGGTGCAGCAGCTTCAGGAGGTTGTGGAG
>APFE031396272.1:0-14646 GCA_000404065.3 Pinus taeda | reverse complement strand
TGGTTCTTCTTCTTTTGGTTCTTCCTCCTCTAGTTCTTCTTCTCCTGCCTCTACTTCTTCTGCTTCTTCTTCTACGGGTTCTTCTCCTCCTGCTTCTTCTTCTTCTTCTTATTCGTCGTCTAGTTCTTCTCCTCTGTCTCTTATTCTTCTACTTCTTCATTTTCTGCATCCTTTTCAAGTTCTTCTTCTCACACTGGTGCATCTTCTTGTACTAGTGCAAGAGGGGATTAAATGCCCTGTGGGGACTGCGGTTCTTTGCCTGCATTAGATATTTTATTCTTTTTCCAGGGTTTTTTAATGAAATCGGCCAACAGAGCATCATCTTCGACCTCTGCAAAATTTGCTGCATCTGCAAGGACTGACAGATTGTCATTTTTGGGGGTCTGTGTCTATACTAGTGGCATAGAAGGAATCTCTTCAAATGGTGCGCTAACTGTCTTCTTATTTGAATATGGGGCTGTTTCTGCTTTTTCAGATCGTTTCCTTTTTGCACTGGTGCACGAAGGACTCCCCTTTTCATTTTTACTCGGGCCCTTGCTTCTGCTGGTGGGGTCCTTTGTCTCCTTTCCAACAGTTGTCTCTTTGTCTCTTTACCTCCCATGTCACGCCTTTAACTTCTATCTGTTTTAGGACCAAAACTTTTATTAGGCCATGGTGATATAGCTTCGTGTCAGCCTAGTTTGCCCATCCATATTGCACACTTTTAGCCATTTTTTCCAAGCTCTTAAGCAAAAAATAGGGGAAATTCATCCTCCACCAGACATGTCACCCAGATTCAAAATGCTGCAACATCCCAAATGATGTACCAAAGTGCGGGTGTATCTTCCCTCACAGGTTACAAACTTCTGTAGGATGAAAAGGAGGTCTTTCCACTGCCCCAGCAGGGCACTGTGCAGAACTCCTACCTTCCAGTCTACCTCTATATTCTTGTCAAAGATGAAACGCTGCCATCGCTTCCTTTCTAGCTTTTGATTTTTAAACCACTGTTCACCAGTGTTCTCCAAGCCTGTCATTGCTGCTATAAATTGTTCTGTGACTTTAAATTTGAGAGGGCCAATTTTCACTTGGCCGTTTATGAAACTCCTAGCAAACTATAAAGCCACTTCTTTATCGTGCCCATCAAACTTCTGCAAGAACTAAAAAAATCCTGAGCCTTGCAATAGTGCAAGACTATTACAATACTCGGCAATCTGCTCTACCCTACTGAGAGACAAGGGTTCGTTCTGAACAGGCGGCGTTGCTGCTTAACAGCTATGAACAATTGAGAATTTTACACGCAATACCGGGAAAATAGGCTCTTATAAATAGAGATCCAACTATCTGTCGTCCTTTCCATCTTATCACCCATTCATTCATCATAGATGCACAACAACTTTGACGTTAGGCCGGATTTTTACTTGCGGCGGCGTTTTAGCGGCTAAGTGAGGTAATCATTATGAGTGAAGGACATCTAGGATTATGGTGGAGAGGGGTAATTATGTCCAAGCATTGGTTAAAACATTTTTGCATTCCTTCATAATTAAAAAAAAAAACTTAGCATTCATTAAAAAATGATCATGATTTCTAACTTAAAAACACCTTGTACTTTAAATAATTTTCTCCTAGTTAGTATGATAGCATAAGTACTCATTGGCTAATGAAAGGACTTCATATAAATTTTCATGATGACCACTTTCCTATGCCATATGCTATGAAAAGAATAACTTGTACTATGTTTCTGATAATGTGCATGCCTACACTGATTTGCTTGCGCCACTTAAATTATACTATTCTGTTGGTACAATTCTACTTTTTTTATCACATAGGACAACATTCTTGCACTTTTGCAAGCATAATATCTAAAAACAGAGAAGTTAAATAAAATATAGGCTGGACTTCCACATGACTTCCTTAACTTATATTGGAAATTTGCTTCACCCTTTCTTGATGCTTCAGAGAATATCCTTTTGGTCTTTATGTGCGAGATCCTGCAACAAATTCATGAGGGAATAAAGAAGTGGGAAAAGGGAAATTTCAGAATGGGAAGGAATTTTGTTACAGGGATTCCAGGAATAGTACCAAAAGAGGGAATAAATAGAAATAGGATAGGGAAAAAAATTTCAAGGATAAATTGGGATTTTTTCGAAGCGGACAAGGTAAATTTAGAAGAATGTGGGAAGGTTAATCATTTTGGGATTGAAGAAGAAAGCTAAGGGAATATTACGGAAGTGGAATATGAAGAAAAGGCAAAAAAAAATTTGGAAGGTCTGCCTGCACTGGTGCAAGAAAAAATAATTGCAGCGAAAATTAAGCGTTACTTGAGTAAAAAATATCCATGCTAATTACCCCGATTGTATAAAGGTTGGTTCCACTGATCCTGCTTTTACTTGGTGGTCACTAACATATCTAAATATCAAGAAACATTCTCTTTTCATTAGAAATTTTTGATCTTCCTGCCAGCAAGCTGGTTTTGAGGTTGATCCTTCTGCAGTCATGTCAGCGAACTGATTTTCACAATTACAGGAAAATATTTTTTATTTTTTATTTTTTTTATTTTAAGAAGAAAGAGAATTCATGTTTTCAAAAGGTTGGTATTACCATTCACCACTACCATCCCAAATTGTTGTTGGACTTATTGTGTAAAATCTTTCCTGGTAGGTGGCTGAAAATACTTCTTTAACCTGTGTCCATTTACCAAGAATACTGAATTTTGTCCATCAATAGTTTTAACTTCTGCTACTCAATTCTCAAATACTTGGATCACTTCATAAGGTGCCATCCAACATGTATGGAATTTCCCTTTAAAGATTTTAAATCTAGAATCATAAAGGAGCACCCAATCACTTGCTTGGAATTGCTTTTTCTGAATAGACTTGTCATACCACCTTTTACGTTGTTGTTGAATTAGTATGTTCTATTGAACAATTTCCCTACAAAATTCATCTAACTCATTTAATTGGAGAAGAAATTTCCCTTCTAATGCATATTTACTATCTTTGTTAGACTGGACTCGATCACTTTGTTCGTGGATTCCACTTGGCCATTTGCTTGCGGGTGATACAGTGTGGATTTCTTGTGCCAGATCTTGTATTGCTCCATCACACCCTGTACTAGATTAGAAATAAACTGCGGACCATTGTCAGAAACAATTTCTCTAGGCACACCAAATCTAGTAAAGGTTTTAGTAAAAAGAAAATCAACAAAAAAAATTTCTGTAGCAAAAGAAACAGCTTTAGCTTCTACCCATTTCGTAACAAAATCTATACAAACCAAGATATGCTTTTTCCTTAATGATGTTGGATTTATTGGCCCTATAGAATCAATAGCCCATTTTTAAAATGGCTCAATCATAACTTGGGGGCATAAAGGCATTTCATTGGTTTGATTAGGCTGGCCCATTCGTTGACAACTATCACAACGCTTGACATACTATTTGGAATCCTTAAACAAGGAAGGCTAAAAGTAACCAGCACTCAATACTTTATATATAGTCTGCTTATCAGCGAAGCGGCCTCCACAAGGTTCATCATGAGCAGATTTCAATATGTCAAACACTTCCTCATCTCTTACACACCTACGATAATCAGATCTGGACCAATATAAAAGAGATCTCCTTGAATCCAGGAATATACAACACTTTTCTGAACAATACTCCGCTTTTCGTGGGCGGACAAGTGGGGTGGTGTTTTCCCAGTAACCATGTAATGACCAATGTCAGTAAACCATGAGGAATCTGCTGACATAGCAAAAAGATGTTCATCTGGAAAATCATCATTAATAGGAGTTGCTTCACCAGGATTATCTAATCTAGAAAGAAAATCTGCTAGATAATTAGATTTTTCCGGTCTATCAACAATAGTAATATTAAATTCCTACAACAATAGTAACCACGTAGTCACTCTACCGCTAGTTAATGGTTTATTCATCAAATATTTAATCGCGGAATGATCAGTATGTACAACTACTTCATATCCTGTAATATAGTGCATGAACTTATTAATTGCAAAAATTACAGCTAAAAACTCTTTCTCTGTAACTGTATAATTTAATTCAACAGAAGACAAATTCTTACTAATATAATAAATAACAGAGGATTGTTTATTTTCCTCTTGTCCTAAAGCTGCACCAATAGCCAAATCTGAAGCATCAGAGGAAATGTGAAAAGGCAAAGACCAGTTAGGACCTCTCAAAACTGGTGCATGTACTAACTTTTCCTTCAATGTTTCAAAAGACTGTTGGAAATTTGTGGTCCAAGAAAATTCACTATACTTATCTAGAAGTCGAAAAAGAGGGGTAGCTATCTTAGAAAAATTTTCAATGAATCTCCTCTAGTAACCAGCATGTCCTAAAAAACCTCTTACTTCCCTTTTAGTTTTGGGTGCAGGAAGATGCAGAATGATTTCGATATTTGTTGGATCAACCTAGATACCTTTACTAGAAATCAAATGGCCAAGTACCACTCCTGCTTTGCACATTAATCTACATTTCTTGTCACTCAAGGCAAGGTGGGCTTCCTTACAACGAAGAAGTACTTTTTCCAAATTTCCAAGAGCTTCTTGAAAAGAATCATCAAACACAAAAAAGTCATCCATATAAATTTCTACAAATTCTACTTCAGAAAAATGGTCAGCACTACCCTTTGAAAGGTAGTCGAGGCATTACATAAGCCAAATGGGACCACTCTATAAGAAAATGTACCCCATGGACATGTAAAGGTAGTTTTATCCTGATCTTCGAGTGTAATCTATATCTAGTTATAACCACTGAAGCCATCCAAAAAGGAAAAATATTTCTTTCCTGCAAGGGTATCAAGCACCTGGTGAATGAAAGGGAGAGGGAAATAATCTTTGAGAGTGGCTTTGTTTAATTCTCGATAATCAATACAAATATGCCATCTTCCATATTTCTTAGGTACTAGCACTAATGGAGAGACCCACTAACTATTGGAAATATGATAGATAAAATTAGCATCCAAGAGTTTTTGTATTGCTTCCTTCACAATATATCTTAGAGCTAGATTCATTCACCTTTGGGGTTGTTGGACAAGTTGGGCTCCTTCCTAAATATAGATATGATGTGTACAAGTTTCAGGGGGAACACCCTTCATATCTTCATAGCCCCATGCAAAGGCACTAAGATAGTTTTGCAGCAAATTCACAAGCTTCTCTTGCTGAGATGAGTTCAAATCTGTACTAATATGCAAGGATTTATCGAGGCTAATCTCAACAAGAGTAGTATCAGGCTCAGGAGTACTCAAGGGGATGGTCAACTGTATTGGTACAAAAGAATGAGAAACATGGTTATCTTGAAAATCTAGGCTGAAAATCTGGCTGAATAGCTCAAAATTAGGCATAGTATCTAGATTATTCAGGAAATCTTGAATCTCATCTTCTTGTGAAGACCCAGTGAGCTGATGGATAAGGGAAATGCGCTGAGTCTCCTCATCACTGCTCTGATCCAACCATAAAGTATCTCAAAGGTCCTGAATGGATCTAGGAGGGGCGTATAAGGTAACTTTTTTCCTAGAATCTCCATGCGAAATATACATATCACCAGAGCGACATCCAATATATGCATTGGCTGTAGCAAGCCATGGTCGACCCAAGATCAAGGGATGTCCTCCTACTGGGTTCTTTGGCCAAAGCACAATGAAATCATCAGGATATTCCCAAGAATATAACGAAATGATCACATTGTCCAATACTCCTTCTGGCTTAATTCTAGGTCTATCTACTAATTCAAGCACAGTGGGAGTAAGGCGAAGATGAGATAACCGAAGTTGATCCATGGTTTGCTTCATCATGACATTAATGACTGCTCCTAGGTCTATAAGAACATTAGAGACAAGGACATTACCAATCTGAACTGAGACAACAGGGTTTCTGGGATCAATATATTTTTCCATAGACACACATCCCATCATCAACTCTGCTGCCCTACCAACAAATTGAATGGTTTTGGGTTCCAATCTCATCCTCCCAGGTTTCTTGAGACAAAGTTCCTTAATAATCTTGGTACAAATAGGGATCTCTTTGATGGCTTGGAGCAGAAGTATCTTAATGAAAAGATTTCGAAGCTCAGATGCCAAGCTAGTCTCAGAAATAGGCTCACTTCCTTCCATTACTAGCCTCTCTGGGAATGGAGGCTGGTTGGAAGAAGATGGAAAGGATTAAGAGGGTAAGGGCTGCTTAGTGATAGCTTTCAGAGAATGATTAAGAGTTTCCTCTTCTTATTTCTCTTCAACAATCACTTTAGGTTGCTTCTAATTTTCTGATGTTACAGTGCTTCCCGATCTTAATTTAATATCATGAACCCCAACTGGAATAGACTAGGACTTGAATAAAGGTGGGTTTGTTACATAGATCATTTGCACAACTTTATTATTGTTAGGATTTGGCATAGGTTGAGCAAGCAACTTAGGAGGTCGAAAATGTGGAGGTAAAGGTAATGGTGGAGTAGACTGACTCAGAGTTTGAGGCATTGAATAAGGTGTATGTGTAGATGGATATGACTGCATGGGTGGCTGGTAGGAATATGGAGAATGAGTTGGCCATCTCCAACCTTTTTGCCATGGTTGAGAAGGTTGCCCATGCTGATATTGGTTCCCATACTCCCACTGCTGATTAGTGTTAGGATAAGAATATGCATGTGAATTATAACCAAAATAGTGTGGAGAAAATTCAGGAGCCATACCTGCACCTACCTGAGGCCAATTTTCTTTTGCTCCCATGTCATACAAGTATTCATATTTAGGTTGTCCCCCTGTAAATACAGCTTTAAGTCCTGGTATAGAGGGACATTTTTCTATGACATGGTCTTCTACACAAATAGCACACTTATTAGTTTCTTTCAAATTAAGAGGACATTCTTTAGGAGGATGCTTGTCTCTACATTTAGCATAGAAAATACTTAATGACTCTTGTTCCTTCATGAGTTTTTGTTGAAATTTTAAAGAGTCCAACTGTTTGATAACAATATTCATTATATCAATTTTCATTTTTTCCATTTTATTTTCTAGTCCAATAATCATAGCATTAGTAGATTCGGTTTTCTATTTCTATTTCGAGTTCCTCTACCGGATATATACTAATTTCTTGAATATTTCTTGCATAATTCACAAATTTGTTCAAAAGTTTGCTGAGAAATATCACCTTGTCCTAACAGATTTAAATTATTTCTAGCATTATCAGTAATTCCTCTTAAGAACAAGGTTCTAAGAGTACTGTAATCAAGCTTAAGTTTCTACCTTTGTAAAATATACAGAAATCTTTCTAGGTAATCTTCAAGAGTTTCATCATCATCCTGTATGATTATAAAAATCTCATCCTGCATGCCCCGAGTTTTGCAATGTTCTTGATATTTAGATAAAATCACTCTCTTCATCTGATCCCAAGAGGCTATAGTGTTTCCTCCTAGCCCCATAAACGAGTGTAAAGCTGAGTCCTTGAGAGTAACATGAAGTAATCTTTGCTTCTGAGCATCAATTGAATAATCATAACTTCTACACAAAATATCAAACTCGAATAAAAAAGAGTCAGGATCTTCATGAACTTTACCATGGAAATGAGGGAGAGCATATGGTGGAATATTCTTCATTTGTGCCATAGTATCAGGTGCAAAAAAAGGAATAGCACATCAACGTGCACTGGTGCAGGTTTATTTCTCCTGCTTGGACCAGGCGGGAAAACCAATCTGAAATTAGGTGCAGGAAAAGGAAATTTAGCTACTTGACACAATGGATCCGCTTTCACTCAAATAGGAATACATGTGCTTGAAATTAAATCACTCTTGATAATATAAACATAAATTACAAGAAACAGGAAATAGGGTAAATGTGTTGGGTTGGCTGGGCCCTAGCCAACCACCGCGTTTCCCTTTCAAATAGATATGTTGCTTAGTACTTTATCAATTCATCAGATTTCAAACACAGAAATACGATTTATAAAGGATGAGGCAGAGCTCCCTTCTTATTAATTCATTGAGGTAAATACATGTGCGAATACATAGTCCAGCCCAGATTCAGACAATAACAAAACACAATAACCTGTTACCACCTCTCTGGCTGTGTCTCTGGTCTATACAAACTTCTATCAAAAACTATCTCATCTTATTTACATTATTCATTATATAGATCTTTAGCCGATGGCCAAAAAGATCGTTTAACCAATTACATAACCAATATGCAGAATTTAGCTTCTCGGCCTTCAAAATTAGACAGTTCAACAAAACTAGCCATAGCCAATCTCCAATTGTTCGTTCTTCATAAATTCAATCTTGGCTACCTTTGGATTGACCTTGATGTCATGGTTGGGGCTCGGCTGCCTTCAGACCTATCTTGCTGTAGTGGCTGAAGCTGCTCAAAACGAGGCAGTGATCAAGGAGGTTCAGATCTGCTACAAGGATTTGTTGTGCTGGCACTGGTGCAAGATCCAATCCTGCACTAGGATCAGTGGTTATGGTAAGCACTTGACTACCAAATAAACATTGGAGATATTGATAAGTTACAAGAGTGATTATAAGCAAGAAATCATGTAATAAATAATTAATTAATGCTAAGTTGAGTTAAAAATATGAAATATAAAGTTCATACAAAATATGTCATCATTCTTGGACTAGTGCAAGATGAGGGTGTATAAGAGAGGTAGAACAATGGTAAATGGTTATGATTTAGGAAGGAGAAATGGAAAAAAGAGAGAAAATTAGGGGGCTAACAGGAACCCTAGTTCAGTTCCCATTTTTACAAAATTTTCCATGGTATTATGTTACCCATTTATAAAACTATTTTTTATAACACAACCCCCAAACTTTCAGAAGAAGAAAAGATAGACATATTTCTAGTTGCAAGATGGTTTGGTGAAGAAAAATTTACTTATACCAAAGTTTTTGGGAGCATTGAAACTCCACATGTCCTCCCATATTATGTATGATCCAAACTACTGGCAAGAGGAATAACTTACTGGACAATAGGGGATGGTTTAACCAAATCCCTAAAGGAAATGTAAAAGTCCATTTGGCTAACCTTTCCACTGTAGTGTGGCACTTTCACACTGCATGATTATGGGCATGCAGTAAAATAAATAGAGAATATTACATCTCTAAAACTAGCCACGATTCTAGGTTGATAATTTGAACCAAATCAAGTTGTGAAAGACTTCGCTACCATGGTTAAAATCATATAGTTTACTCATGAGGAAGATCCATTAGATGACCTCTTCTAGGCAGTCGAATCATTTACATAGGTCTTTCATTTAGCATCGCTACAATTAAGCCCAAAAGATATCAACGCTTTTCATGTATACAAAAATAAAATATTGTTGAAGGTCGCATTGGACCTGTTACAAATTGAAAAAATAAGAGAACCGACTCCTAGCGTGAGCCTAGAGGGAATTTCTAACGATAATTCTGATGAAGAATCACAAGAAAAATCAATTCGGGGATTAGAACATTCAGAGCATTAATTTCAGAGTGAAGAAGAAAGTCCCAATAAATTTTCTAAGAGTAAAGAAGGAAATACTGAGGAAATAGATGTAAAGGCCTTGGCAAAGAAAGATATAGAGATTGACTCCACATCGGCTCAAACATGGAAAATTCCAGTTATTGATCTAGACAAGGAATGGGAGAAATTCAATCAAAATCTCCAAATAGGAGCAAGTCTTGAGGAAACATCTGGATTCCATACCCTAAAACAAACTCAAGAGGTAACAAATCTAGAGACAATAGATCTAGGAGTCACAAACACTCAAGATATTGAGGTCATCCCAGCTTCCCACTTCTAAAATTGTCTTAGAAATTGAAGAAATACCTCCTCTGGACATATTTTACAGCCCTACACACATGGTTGTGGTAAAAATACAAAGAAAGAAGAGGAAATTAGACACAACAATAGTTTCAAATCTTGAAAATGAATCGATGGAAGTTGTATGGAAAGCCACTCCTATTGATCCATCTGAAAACCTTACAAAGTTGTCACAATTTACAGGTTCCTATGCCACCGCAACTATTGATAAAGCAACAGAGGTCCGACTTCTATTCAAAGAAAAAGAACAAAGAATACAACTGCTGGAACAATAATTGGAACAAGAGAAACAGAGTGCCAATCGGCAACCAGAACAATAGGTAGCGCAACTTCAAAGGGATTTTGAACAAATGAGGTTATAACACTAGGCAAGCATGTTAGAGAAAGACTCACAGATTTTCCAAATGCAGGCCATGGTAGATGGATTCAAAGATAACCCTTAGACATATGAGTTCATTAAAGAGGCAATCAAGCTAAATTTCCCATTGACACAACAACAAGAGATGTTCTACCAAAAGATCTCACAGATCAATCCTTACTGTGAAACAAGTAATAAATTGACTAACCAAGTGATTGATCTAAGATTTGAATATGAATAAATCTATAAAAATATTTTGGAATTTATTGCCTCGAAGGAATCTGATGAAGGAAGAAAAGTTGATTTTCCAAAGATAGAAGAACCCCATAAAGACATTCTGTTTGCAGATTGGGATACATAGTTAAAGCACGAAGAAAGGGAAACGGCAACAGCAAAAGGTACAAAAAACAACATAATTGAGGCCGTGAATGAAAATATTCACAGTGCCAACCTTGTTAAAGAATGCATACTAGGGGCTCTTCCAAACATTAGACGTTTAGAACAACAGTGGAAAGAAGCAACTCAAACCAAATAGGAAGAAATCAAACAGTTATTCAAACTTGATTGGGAGGCATACTCCCAATATTTGGTAAAAAGACATAGCCAGTGGATGAATCTATGATGATTAACTAGTTCTGCACAAAAATGGTGCCAGCTCTCTCAAATGCCATATTTGAATGAAAGTTAAAATTTACAATCGACTAGTCTCCCCAGGTGAAACCAATGATGGGTATCTGCAATCTCAAGGATCAAGGTTGTCTGATGGATTTTATCTTGCTTACTCTGAGGAAGGTTGTTTGAAACCTCCTCAATTTTTTCTGTAATAATCTATTTTTGAAATATGTATTATAGTATTTAAGCCTCTCTCATGCATTCAGAGAGGGGTCTGGAATTTTATCAAAAACACTTTGCAAGAGATTGCACTTTTGTACTTTTGTAGTTGCTTTGATAAGATAATTGGAATGAGATATAAATTTTCTTGAAAATTGAAGTATACCTTACTAAAATTGCACTTCTGTACTCTTGGGGTATATCAAATTGAAAAGGGGTAGATCAACATTGCTGATTCCATGAGTAGGACCTTTTATATTTGGTACTATTATCTTTATGGTTAAGTTTTATTTATGAATTGGCAATAGTATTTCTTTTATTGTCCTATGTATGAAAACATGAGTTATAGTTTTACATTATTGCACTTTTGTATGATGCTTCAACTCTGGTTCCTTATTGAATACATGGACAATTACTATATGTGATAAAGTTTTCTCAATTGATTTGTCCAACTATTTAGCCAAAACAATTACTATTCACAATTTCATTTATTTTAGCAGTTGAATAACCTTCATTACCAGTTGCTTATATCCTTGACTACAGTGGCCAGAGTTTTCATATATGCTCTAATGATAGCTTCGCACCTCTCTCTAACCTTCGAAGGTGTGGTTGGCAGTAACTTTGGTTGAAGCTCTAAAATCTGCAGTTGCAGCTCAAACTGCACCTTTTCTATTTCCACCTTGGATTCCTTCACTGCGGTAACTAACTTATGAATTTTCTCCATAGAGGTTGCCTCGGCTGGAATTTGGAGCTTAGAGAGATTGATGCACACTTGGGTAAGGGTTGCCTCTAGCTATTGATTTTGCTACATCACCCCATCGCAGGCCTGCAAGGCCTATGCTTTTTATGTAAACATTTGTTGATTATTAATCTTTACTTCATCGATAACCAATAGAGCTCTTTTCTCTTGGATGTGGAGCTTGTTTGAAATTCCTTGGTGTAGCTGCTGCAAGGTATAGATAGGCAGTACTCCAAGGTTGATACTCATGGTTGTTACATGTAGTAGCCTGACCTGATCCTTAGTTGTTTATACAAGTAAGGAACCTTCCATCAGTGTCACTGAGCAAAGGTCTGAAGTCAGTTTTGTCTTTGATGTCTCGCTTACTTGACTCAAGCTCGCTTGACCCACACTCTATTGTCCCAAGCTTTCCTGGATCACTCTTGTCTAGACTTGCAATTTCTTTAGGCCCTGTTTCACTTTGTCTAGTACCTGGTGTTACTAGTCCTCAATGTGTCCCCATATGTTTTTAATAGTGGAGCAGACAACATCGCCTATCTCATCAAGGTCTCACTCCGTGAAGACCAATGGTGTAGTACTCACAGACTTATCAGACTTCTTCTTCTTGTGAGGTCTTGTCGAACTTCACTTTTGTCTCTTCCTAATCCTAAAGGGGGAATCTAAGTCCTCTGATATGACATAGAGGTCTACGCCCCCTTCCTCTTCATTTCTAGTTTCTACTTCAACATTTATGCACTTTGTCTCAAGTTCTTCAAGGTCAATGGTGACCTGCGTTGTCTCTCCCTGCGAATATTTTTCCTTCTACACTTCCTTCTCTTTCTCAGAAGCCTTTTGTGCTTCTTTCTCTTTCTTAGAACCCTTCCATGCTTCTTTCTCCTTGTCTTTCATGGCCTCTGTTGCAGCTATTGTTTTCCCTATTTCTACTTCTACGGCCTTACTTGTTCGTGCTACTTCGCGAGATGGGGTGAGCCAATCGCTTAGCCATAGGCTGGTGACCTCCATACATCATCCTCCATGACTAAATAAGGAAACTTGTTCCATGTTCTTGTGTCATCATTCTTCGTGTGCATGGACAGATTGTGAAAATCCGCTTTGAAGTCTGCTACATTTTTACACTGCGCATGTATACTGGGTGACAACCGTGGCCATTGGTTGATCACCATACACAATTCTGATTCAAACAGTACACAAAACATCTTGTTTTCAATAATATGGTCTGTCTTTGCCCACAACGAGTTGAATTTTGCAGCCTCGTACAAGTCGAGATCCCATGTTCGGAACTGGGAATCCTCGGGCATCCTCTAAGCTACTAGCACAATCAATAACAGTAACCATGCATAGTGAAGCACTTTTTTGTCTTCCTGCACTTCGCGACAATAATTCATGAATTCTTAGCATAGGTACCTTGCCCAACTGAATTGGACCCTCTGGCTGCTCTGCGCAGCTAAGGATACCAGTGGTGATGGGCACGACACTTCCGCGTTACTTTTCCTACCAAGATCTGTGTAGAAAACAACACAAATTAATTCGATATAGAGCTAATGGCACAACCTCACGAATTCTTCACTAACCCAAAGTCACTCTTCATCTAATCCACAAGATTTTTATCTTGTGACTTCCTCACAAAAGTGTCTACGGGATTCATGCCCTCATAAGGTAGCGTTGTGATTCTGTGGACCAACATATCGTCAATTGGTATGGGCCCTCCCATCCAGAGGCACCCATCATGAACCAACACCAACAATTGACGCAAACAAATGGTATTAATGATATTGTGGCTAAAATGTGGTACATACAACATGTTGAGAAAACCTTGCACACTCAATACCGGCTACCCACTTCATTGGTTGAAGCCTTGTGACGCCCACCTCCTCATAGTGGACTGATTTCAAGAATTTACTAGGTTCTAACTGTGGAAACTTCGCATGATCGCCTAAATCCCAATCCTCCATCTTCAGAAATGGTACCTAGGCCAAAAATTTGCCCACAACAGCTACATCCTCTGGCAGTAATGGTGTGAATACCTAAAATTTCAATGAGTCAGGGTCCTTAGTGACTTTGGTAGTTGATTTCCCAGAGGGTATATATGGCAATAGCTGACTAATTGGCATTGCATCCTCTGTGCTGATATTTTTAATCCCCATAGTCAGCTCTTCTTTGTTTAGGTCCTGGGGTTACATCGGTTTCTTATTTTTATCCATACAACCCTTCTGTCTGACATTAGTTGGGGTCTTCGTGTGGCAATTACTGAACTGGGGTTTGTTGTGAATTTTTCTTCTTTTTCTCTCCTTTCGTGGAGGTAGTAGGTTTTGGCGTCGACGACCTAGGTGCTATGGTAGGGACTGGTGGTGTTGCAATCATCTTGTCAAGGCTCTCCCAAAAGAGTTTATTTTGCCGCTCGAATAAATCTCGCTCAAACCCAAGACCCTTCTGCAAAAATTCCTGCTTTACCTCTTGCCAATCGCGTCTATACATACAACAACCTTCTATGCTCAAACTTAGGTGCAAAAGTGAAAAATAATCTCTTTCGAAGCAGAGTGTTCAAATTGAGAGTGGGATTATATATTTATAGCCCTTTTTAATTCCCTCCAAATATCCCTCATTAATGCTCTTTTGGCAACATATTTCTAAAAATATGCTCCTTAAATTCTTTTCCCTCACTCCCTTTAACGAAAAAATATCCATCCAATCATCTACTGTGCTTCCAACGGTCACTTTTTGGCCAGGCTAAGCAGGACCCACCTTGCTAGCGTAGTTCCTTCATCGCAACACCCATTTGCACCTTTCTCCTAATCGTCGCGTAACCCAATCTCTTCGCCAAAAGTTTATCCTAGCATAGTAGTTTATAATCATATACTTCCTACCAACTTCCTAAATTACTAAGATTGTCCTGCTTCCATGTAGTCATCACGTAGGGGTGGAATCACCCTGTACAAATTCAAC
>APFE031396266.1:0-20996 GCA_000404065.3 Pinus taeda | reverse complement strand
ATGATGAGGACTCACCCCTCTGTCTTCTCCTTTCAGCATCACCTTCAAGTCTTTCTACAGCCATGATGTTTGATTCTACTTCCAGGGCTGCATCTTACATATCAGCCAAAGAAGTACATCTTCTTTCCCTGAGTAGCAAATAGAAATGAGAATCGAAGGCATTGGCATAAGTAAGCATAGAAGAAGTAGGGGTAGGTTTCACTTCAACTGGTATTCTGTTGTACAAATGGTTGAATCTCTTGTTGAAATGAGACAACAACTCACCATTCTCCCTCTGCAAGTTCCCAAATTCAGTATGGTAGTAGAGCAGATCTTTATAATCCCCCCAATGCTTTAGGAACACATCATCTAAGGCCTTAATGTCTGCTATAGACCTAGGGGCTAATTCTCTGAACCATTTTCTAGCTTCTCCATCTAGGCTTTGGACAAAACCCTCATCCACACATCATCTTCATTAATATCTAGATTATCAACATAGCTATAAAAGGACTCTAGATGCTCTTCAGCTGATACTCCCTCTGTACCAGTAAACTTAGGCATATATTTCTGATAATCTCATGTAGGCATGGCATTTAAAGGAACAAGCCAGATAACCACTCCTACTATGCTTAACTCCAGACATGCGTGAACACCCCCAGACTACAAGGCTTTAGACCACCAATTACTCACAGTTTAGGGATTTGTTGAATATGGAGAATACCGACCACACCAGCAGATGCAGAAGACCATGTGATGGCCGGCTGCAACCAGTAAAGAGGTCTGCAAATCTGTTTCCTAATGCACAGACAGGATGACAACTCTCTGTCACTAAGTAAATAGAAACCTGAATAACACATTCACTAATACAAACAAGACTTTAACACAGAGGTAGGATGACAACTCCTCTAATGCTAAAAATCAAGAGTTCATGAAAGATGCATAACAGGCACAGCCTAGAACAGAATAGGAGTGAAAAGTGAGCAATTAACAACAAAAGAAGCTTGTATTAGCTGAAAATGAAGACAAGACACTGCAAGTATCAAAGCAGTTACAGTCCCCAGAAGTTGAACCTTACATCAAAGCAACAACCATCATCCTTGATTACATTGTGTTTTTGGGTATATACAGAGTTTGATTACAAAGATGTTCTACTGTTCTATGTGTGGAGGGGTCATAATTGACCACCAACCGCTCTAACTGTCTGATGGCGTCTCTGGTGCAATCTGCCTGCTTCAGTGGACAGATTTGATATTCTCGAATGATCTGTTGTACTTCTCGAGCAGGTGGAGTGTCGTATGGATGAAGTTCCATAACTGCTGAATGAATTCAACTTCTCGAGGCATGTCCTTTTCTTCTCGGCCATCCTTCATGTTAAATGTGGTTGTTGAGGATCTATTACACCGAGTACTGGATACTAGCCACCTTCTTCCTTCGAATGCACGGAACAAACAATGGACGTGGACAGTATGGCGGAGGCATGAGTATGACAGGAACAGATATCAGCCATTGGATCGCGCAGATGGACGACAGAGATTGGTTTGCAGAAGATATTGAGAGATATGAGAGCGGGGTAGTCACAGGCCGTTGGATCTCGGGCTGGCAGATCTAACGATTTTCAGACGCGGAAGATGCACGGAGTTTATCGGGCGAGGAGAGCGGGCTTAAGCGGTAAGTGGAATTGATCGCACCGCTTTTGTAGGAGAGCGAAAATCGTACAAGGGCGAACGATCACAATCATCGGGTGACGCATGGCGGATGGGACGGGACAAAAACCGCTTTGCCCACGAGCTAACACGCGGTCAGTTTGTGGGCGCGGGAGGAGCGAATAACGTCTGATCATGTCAAAGATGATCGGACAGTGGGATATTAGCGCACATGTTTTTTGTCGGATGCGGCTGGGGACCATTAGATCGGGGTGCGGCAATCAACGACTGAGATTGTGGCGGAGGGTTTATGAAGGTGTGCGAGTATATGAGCGCAGGTTCTATGTGGTTATGGTGATATGGGATCTTAAACTTAGCGCTTGGGGCTTTAAGAACAGAGGTTTATGCCGGGTGTGAAGGAAAAAACGGAGGCAGTGGGGTGAAGGAGAAGGAAGAACATGATCGGTGTTGACCTTTTCTGAGCAAAAAACCGAGGAAATGAGCTTACTTTTGCTCCTCAAAAACCATCAACATGTAGCAGAGCTAACAAGAACTAAGAGATATATAGTTGTGATATCATTAAATTAAAATGATTCTACAAATATGAATAGTGGGAATTTAAAGGGAAATTGCAGTTATAGATAAAATCGAGTCTTAAAAAGTTGTTGAGGATCACCTATCTTATGTTATTATGAATAACAAATTATGTTAAATGGCTATAAAACTATGTTATATGGTTGAGAGAGAAAGATATATAAATATTATATATATATATATAATATATATATATATATATATATATATATATATATATAATTATATATATATATAGAAAACGTGATTGCAATGACACCTTTTCCATTATATTCTCATACGTAGCAGGGTCATTCGAAAATATGCAACAAGATTACTCCTGATGAGAAATTAAGTTTTGCATCTAGACGAGTTACTCTTACTCAAAATTTGAGAAAACTTTATACGGGAGATAAGTAAAAGTATTGAGTTGAAAATATAAGTTTTTTCTAATGTCCCTCATAAATTTATAATATTAATCTATTCTATTTTATTAGTTCCACTACCATTTATAATATTCTTTAAGAGACCCATTAACCTCAAAATTTCTTTCTCATATATTATGTTAATAAAATTTAATTAAATAACATAAAAAAATCTAGTTTTGAAGTTTTAATTTAGTTAATATTTTTTTTAAGTAAAAATATTTTTTTTAAAGAAATTACTGTATTTATTATCAAAACAATATTCAAAATAAGAAAAATGAAATAAAATTTCTTATTTGATAAATAGAGGTTCACTATGAGCAACCTATTCATTATGTCAATGTCCTAATTTATTTATTTTTTGGTTATAGTTTTGTTGCCTTTTGTTTTGGAGTTTTTTTGGGCATATTTTTGGTCAAATTTATTCAAAATTTAAAATTCATTTTAAATATCAAAAAGAAAAAAAAAATTTTGAAAATTTATTTCACTAAGAAAAAACTTTGAAACATAAAATAATTAAAAAACAAAGCTTTTACTATATAAAAAAATCATAATAAATATGTTACCATTGCAGAAATCTTTTACAATTAAATGAATAACAATTTTAAACCTAAATTATTCTTCTTCTTTTTTGTGGTTTTCAAGGATTTTCTTCGTGGTTTTTTGTGGTTTTTGTGGTCATTTTTTGTGGTTTTTGTATGGTGGGTTTTTATTTTTACTTAATTTATTTTATTTTGCAAGAAAATAAAAAAAGGTATAAAAGATAGGAAACCTATGTTGGCTTCAACCTATGGGTTGTTAGCAGGGTTGTTGGACACTTAGATTGAATTTCTCCATCTCACTCAAGCTTAGAAATCCTCCGTTGAACTCCTTCCTCACAGTCCACACAAAATGGCTTGAGCAAGCCATGAACCGGTTATGAATAAGAAATAAGGGTTTGATGCTCGATATAGCATTAACTCTCGATTGAGCCCCAACTCTTGATCAAGCCCTAACACACGATAGAGCTCCTAATTCCGATTACATAAGTGGTCGATTAAGGGTTTGTTTAAGCGCTTAAAATGGCTCAGTTGAGCTTCTTTTTTTCACCAAAATATGCCCTAGTTTTGCCAAAAAAAATAACCCAACTTCATGCATAGACACTTGATCTAATAATTCTTGATATGAAATTTAAAATTATATACTATTATAATATAATTAATATATATATAAATATAGTTAAATCATTTATTAATTTAAATTCCTACATAGTTAGTATTCAAGATAGTCTAACTCATAAACTAATTTCAAAATACAACACTCTATATTATTGTAATAATTAAGTTAAAATTTGGAAGCTCTATTTCAAAATAGATATCATTATATATACACTTCATTTACTATGAAAGATTTACTATCAAAAAGTTGTAATTGATTTTTGCATGGAATTATTTATAAGGCTAACAAAAAATAGTTAAACATTTAATGTTTTTCTAAGGTTAATTATGTGTTAATTTATATATTAATTTATCTCATAATTATTAAGAATAATAATAATTTAAATATGTATTTCTTAATTAATTACATTATATGTGGTTTCCAAAATTTTAATTTAAGCTTCCAAACTTTTAATTTAATTATCAATAATTATTATTTTTATAGTAGGCATTTAAATTCAATGAAATATTTTAGGATATTGTTAGTAATATACACAAATCAAAGGTTGAAATTTATCTTCCAAGTAGATATGCCATTTTTCCCTTTAAATTAAAATTGATTAATTAAAAAGAACAACACATGAACAAGCCTCATATGAAATGAATTATGTTTTTTATGAGCATGTGATATTCATAAGCTATGATATTGTAGCCAAATCTATTTAAAATTAAGAATATCCATGTTTAAAAATCATATTTTTATTTTTTTTAAATATTACATATTCAAATTATATTAATATATATATATTTAATCATTAAAATAATTAAAGAATCGAAATTAGTAAATTTTTAAGATTGTACAATTTTTATTCAACTTAAATACATTATAACCTTATCCCTATAATATATATCATAAATAAATTAAATATTTTGATACGTGACTATCCACCATTAAAAATCATTTCATTTGATAAATTTAACATATAATCATTTTTAATATCATAAATAAATTCTAAAATATCTCATAATTACATTTCCTTAACCAATATATAATAAAAGCCTAGTCTAACGAGGCAGAGGAGTTGCCCAGAAAGTTATGGGAATTCCAGTCATATTCAGAGAAAATCCAGCAAAGATTTTTTTAAATCTAAGTTATAGTTGTTAAACTTCAAAATTTTAGGTGTCCTAGATGTTTTTTATGATGCTGAATCCATTTCCACCATCAAAAGCACTATTCAAACACTACCTACACAAGATCTTTTAAAACTTTTGATTTCGGGAACTTTTGATCGTTCGGACAATTCCTCCGCCTCATTAAACAACTCCTATAATAAACTAACCCATATTTAATAATAAACCATAAATAATATAGTAACAAATTATCCTTATAGAAAGGAATTAAACATGGAAATTGTCAATGTAACAAAGAAATGAAGTAACCATGGAAAGCCACAAAAGTGAGGCTAGTTAGATCCACACCGCAATAGTAGAAAATTCAGTATTGGTGCTCAATATTTTGAATGGTTGCAGCCTGTAAAATATGGCCCTCCTACCTTGCCATGGATGGAACGTCACATCAAAACTTATCATTAGAAGAGAAAGAAAGAAACGCTCTACGTGCATATGTTCATTCGACGGTTCGCATAATAATACTGAAAAGAACAATAATATATATATATATCACTTTTATATATATATATATATTATAATATTGAAATATATATACATATATATTCACGCTTTAAAAAAATATATATTTCGATATTTTAAAAAATTATTTAACGTAAAATCACGCTAACTTTGTAGATAAATGATAATTCTAAGCCAGAGATGGCTGTCCTCACTGTTGGTTTGACACCTGAGTTTGATAGGTTTTGCAAATCATACTCACATCACACTCACTTTGTGAATAAATGATAATTCCAAGTATCTAGTATTTTAAAATGTATATGTTTCAGAAATTTTAGATAATAATATTGAAATAAAATGTATATGTTTCAGAAATTTTAGATAATAATATTTGAAATTGTTATAAAGATATGTATGCTATTCTATATAATAAAGTTAGAAATGTAATCAATAAATGAACAACATCTCAGACATTTCTCAATACTAAAATGTATATCTCTAAGAAATTTTAGATGATAAGGTTTGAAATTGTTATAAAAATATGTTTTTTCATATAATAAAGTTAGAAAACATTACAATATATTATAATCAATAAATGAGCAATATTCTAGAGTTTTCTAGCAATAACATTTTATTTATAACGTTAATATAATTAATCTATTATTGCAATTAATTATTTCTACAAATTTCACATAAATGTTTACTAATTTTTTTTAGCCAAATCCAAGAGCAGGTATCTAATGTGAGAAATGTTGAAAATCATCTTGAGAATGCTTCCCTGGAATTAATATGAGATGGGGTCTATGCAAACATTAATTAGTAAAATGATGCATGTGATCAACTATTAGAGAATATACTATATGGTATTTTACTCATATTTTTATGAATTCATATAAATTTAGAAAGATAACTAATTTAATTCATTGTAGTAATGCTTCCATTATAATTGAGAAACAAACTCCACATTTCAAAATTATATTAAGTTAAAAAACTAATTTAATATATGAGATTGATATTTATTTGTTTTTAGTTTAATTTTATAAAATTATTTCTCTAATAAATGTATCTATTTACTATCATATTTTAATAAATCTTTTTAATAACAATATAAAGAAATCTATCCGTTGTATTACGTGAATTATTATTTATTTATTTTTTACTTTTAAATATAAAATTTAAAGAGTATATATATTATGTAATATTAAATCAAATTTAATAGGTTTAATTCTTTATTTAATATATTATCTTATTAAAACAAAAATATATTAAATGAAAATATGAATAATAATACTAAGAATGAATGACTCAGTTAGCAAGAGTTAGCAAGAGAAAGTTGTCATGAAATAAATATGAAACATTGAAACTCCTCGTAAATGCTTCCCATAACAATGGTTGTCTACAAATTACACTCTTCTAGATCCTTTTGATTCAAAGCTCAGTATAAGCTTCCACAATATTATGGTAACATTATTCTCTTTTCCAAATCAAACACACAAATTTGACAGACACAAAGAATATGAGTTGTTTCTCTTTTATTGATCACACAAACTTGAGTTGATTACAATGAACCCAATATAGGGTATTTATACCTTTTAACTCACGACTCAACTGATGCTAACTTCAACATGAAAACCTCATTAAAATTTAACCTTTCCAAATATAGAATGAACTCGAACTTCTAATCTTGGACTTGAATTAACTCAACCACTCACTTCATTCATCACATGCACATGAGAGTAATTAGAATTTCCAATACTCCTCCTTAATTACAACCGTATGAATCAATGTAACTCAAACATGACTCAACTATGTCTACTAGGCTTACCATAGAAATTCACTCAATCATCACTCAAATATGCTTGTTGTTATAAGTCTCAGCTAGACTCACAATGACTTGAAAAACCTTTTACAATTTTCAATTTTCTTTTTTGTTTCTTCTAAATTCTATATCATCAAAACTGCTTCATTTTCTATTATGCTTTCTTGTTGTGAGATCCATATTTCTTTACTTGTTGTTTCTACAATTTTTCTTTGACTTCTCCTATATTCATTCTTAAAAGCAATCTGATCTTGTCTTCTACAACTTCCTCTTCAACAATTATTTCACTCATGGACTATTGCCACAACTCTTCATATTCAAACTATCTTCTTTCTTCTGCTTCTTGAACTTCATATTCTTGAATTTCTTTCTGCCATATTTCTTGATAGAAAATTTTGATTTATTCTTGAATCCATTGCTAAAAAATTATTTCAATGCTTTCTTCTTTATCTTCATAAACTTCCATGTCCTTCTCTTTACTTTCATCATCAGGTATTGTTGTTTTCATCCTATACTCCACACACTCAAGATCAATGTTAGATATATTGATTAGGTTGTTCAGTGATATCTTTATTCTCTTCCTCTTCCACCTCTACCTTATATTCCACTCTTTTACAAACCCCTATTGCTGCAAACATATTTCCTTCCACTTAGCTTCTAGACACAAGTGAGTTTCTCTCACCAAATAAAAACATATCAATTAGACTTTTTTGTCACATCATGTGCAGATACTCATCACTGGTTAAATTATCTTCATTGAAGTTTCCATCAACATATATTTCATTTGCTCTATTGTGGGGTATCTAAGCATGCACATGCTCATTAGCAATTTCAACTTCACCAAATTCATAAACTGTGACTGGGATCACCAATGCACATCTCACGTTGCAGTCATCATCCACATGTGTTTCGTCACAGTGGGATTCACCATTATTTTTACCATCCATGTTACAATGGAGTTCTTGATCATTTATATGCTCCTTCTCTGCTTCACATATAGAGGCTTCAACTTCTCTCTCTACAATCTTGTTTCTTCTTCTTCATCTTCCACATGTGCAACTATAAAGTGGAATCCATCAATGTCTTTGCTCTCTTCTGCTACCATTGCAGACTTCTCCACCTATGACATAACCTGTTGCTGCATGTCACTCCCCCTTGCACCAAATTCTTCTTCCAAGATCTTCCATGCTTCCTTGGAAGATGTATCTTTTTCTATAATGCAAAAAAAAATCTCATCCAATGCTTGTTTTATAAAATCCAATGTTAAAGCATCATATACTTCATCATATGTGTTATTAAACTGATACTCAATTAAGTCTTTACCTCGAAGAAAAGTTAGCATTCTGATAACCCAAGAATCAAAATATTTACCAATAAACATAGGAGGTGGTAGCAGATTCTACACCAATCATTGTCGGTCTCTTCTCCGTCTTCACCTATACTTCTCAGTTTCTCAGCTACTGCATAAACCTCTCTAAACATGGAAATGATCTATGCTTCCTCCTTTTGGTTCATTTTCTTAATCTGCTTCAATTGTACTTTGCGACCTAAGACAATTATCTTTCTTTTATCTTATAAGTGCCTTCCCCATTACATGAGGTTTCCTTCCATATCACCCCCGAAAAAATATATGATTTTGAATATGTGCCCCTATAAGATACAAACCTCACTGATTCATGTTTCATTATAACACACAAAGATCTGAACCTTCAACATTTTCATGTTTGACAAATTAGAAAAAATTTACAGTCATACAAACTTTTATAAACTCTGAACTAAATTTCCAATGGAAACCCCTTTCTTTTTTCTTTTAATTCTCTTTTTACAAAAAAAAATCACTTTCTCTCTTTTAAGAATCAAAAATCCTTTTCCAAACTCTTTATATGCTCTGAACTTATTTTTTTCTTAATATACGAAAGAATCATGAAGGAAAGACCCTTTTAATATCACTAAAAATTTAAAACACGCTTTCCAATCTCATTAATAACCATTTTTAAATAACCCCCTTAAAAAAAAAATAATGATACCACGCCACTGCGTATATCCAATGCATACATTCAAGAAATTAACTAACCATAATGAACCTTTTGGACTTTTCTAACGAACTTCGTAGGTGACTTATTTTGGGGCTTTGTCTATGTGGGTCACAAATTCTCTTGGAAATTTTTTTTTGTTATAATTAAGTGGTTTTTTTTTTCCAAAAAAAAAAGATTTAAAAGGTTATTTTTTTATTATAATTTGGTGGTTTTTTTTCCAAAAATCTAATTATAAGAGTGTTTGAACCAATTTTTTATGGCGGAAATAGATTCAACACCATCGAAAACCTTTTGAGCACCCCAAATCATGAATTTTGATAGTTGTAACCCAGATTTCCAAAAATTTATGTGGGATTCTGACAAAAATCATGGCCAGATTTCCAATATTTTCAAGGTGAATTTGTGGCCTCTTTAAACTACTCGTTTTTTTTGGGTCACTCATGAATTTAATATTCTTTATTATTTTATAGCCAACGATTCTTATGATGAAAGTGTATGTCGAATAACGTGGTTGTTGATTGTCTTGGGTGCACTATAATGTTTTTGGTTACATTATTGTTGATCAAACGTGCTTGCTACTACTTGCTTGTATCTTTTCCAATTTTACTCTCTCTACCTAGCACCTTTCTCTTCAACAACTAGTTTCTCTTGATACAATGGCAGCATTGTAGGTTGATCACCTCTTTCACAAATATTTTTCTCATCGGATCCTCAAACCTTTTCCAATTTTACTCTCTCTACCTAGCGCCTTTCTCTTCAACAACTAGTTTCTCTTGATACAACGACAACAGTGTCGACTATTTACCTCTTTCACAAATATTTTTCTCATCGAATCCTTAAACTCAACCTCAACTCTGATACTAATTTAATGGAAAGGTAGAGGAGGGAAAACCAATTTCACACACACAAACAATATGAGTTGTTGCTTTTTTCTATTGATCACACAAGCTTGAATTGATTATAATGAAGCCAATATGGGGTATTTATACTTTTTAACTCCTGATCCAACTGGGGCTAACTTCAACATGAAAACACTCACTAAATTTAACTTTTCCAAATATAGAATAAACTCGAACTTCTAATATTGGACCCGACTTAAATCAACTCAACTCAATCACTCACTTCATACATCACATACACACAGGAGTAATTACAATTTCCAACAAATAGTAAGGTAACACTATTGTATTTTCCAATTCAAATCTAAAAATATTTAGCACATTTTGAAGAATTTGGTTAGGAGAATTTATTTTGCATTTCTAACACATCCTTGGAATAAAAGTGCTAATAATTGAACAACCAAATTTATTAATCAAACTGGGTAGCTCACAGGTGAGGAGCTTCACCTAGAGACTGCCTTGGTAGAATGCTCTACCTCAATCACATTACAAATCATGAATATATAAATTACACCTAAATAGGGAAGTTATAACAGATACCTAAGAAGTAGGAACTAATTCCTAATCTAAGGCTCTAGTGAACCAACTCTCTCCTAAATTACATTTCTCCATTATCTACAACACTACCCCTTAATGGAGAAAGGGGTTCAAAAGTACCCCTAACATTTCCCTAAACAATTCAAACTTGATTCTACTGAGAGGCTTAGTGAAAATATCAGCAGCATTGTCACATGTATTACAATATTCAATATGGATTTCCTTTGATTGAACTTTCTCCCAGACAAAATGAAATTGTGTATCAATGTGCTTTGTGTTTTTATGAAATACTGGATTATTTTCAAGTTTGATAGAGCTCTGGTTGTCACATTTGATAATTGTTGCAACCTTTTGTTCTTCTCCAGCATCATGGAGAAGTCTCCTCAACCAAAATACTTCACAAGTTGCTGCACACATTGCTTGATACTCATTTTTTGTTGAAGACAAGGATACTGTGTTCTTATTTTTTCTGCTCCATGCAATTCCCTCAGACCCAATGGTGAATGCATAGCCTGTTATGGATCATTTGTCAACTACATTTCTTGCCCAATCGGAGTCTGAAAAACATGTCAATTTAACGTTACATGAATCAGTATATTTAATACCATAGTCTAAGGTTCCTTGAAGATACCTTAAGATGCCTTTCGCTACAACCAAATGACTCTCAATAGGCTTTGACATGAACTGGTTCAAGACACTGACTGCATAAGCCCATGTCATTGTCTGACTTATCAAATTTTACTACTATAACTCTCTCTCTATTTTGTTATGCCTTATTGTCAAACTGCTTTCGAACTTCTTGTATCCTTTTCACTCTAACTTCGTGACGAAGTTTTCTGAAGGAGGGGTGTATTTAATGCCCTACTTAATCTTATCATGCAAATTTTATTAGTGTTTAAATTACCTGAAAATATTGACTTATAATTATCAAGAAATGTTGCTACATACCTATATTTGTGAAACTGTAAATGTATTTACTGATATAAATTTTATTATTGTTATTATTCAATTCCCAACTTGTCTTCTCAAATTTATATTTTGATATGATATGGTCTCCTTCCATTTATTCCAATTTAAATATCCATATCCCAGGGTGTTTTCTCAAAATCTACTTGGGAGAAGATATGGTCTCCACCAATTAATTTCCAAATTAAATAACCATATCTTATCCCCAAAATTTCTTCTCAAAATCTACTTGGCAGAAGATATGGTCTTCGCCAATTAATTTACAAATTAAATATCCATATCTTATCCCCAAAATGTCTTCTAAAATCTACCTTAGAGAAGATATGGTAAGAAAAGTCAAGGATAGTAAATGAAAGGATGGGGGGTAGTCATGACATTAATGATAGGTGGTTGAGGTGGATGGGAGGAAGAAATGTAAAAGGGAAAGGATGATGAGAGGATGGGGCGAAATCCTTGGTCTTGATTTTGGTTGGGTTTTGTTTTGGAGGAGGGATGTGGAGAAAGAGGAGGGAGATCTAACTTGGATCTGGAGAGTGTGGTTAAACTTGGACACACTACATCTGGTTGCACTTGGGCTTGGAGGGTTAGGGAACTTGTGAAGGTTCCCTTGGCTAGGTAATACGTCCTAGTTTGTTGGGACGCAAATCCAGTCGGGTATTCAAGAGGAGCATCCCAATAGAGTCAGGAGCTTAGGAGCATCTCAACTAAGCTATTGGAACATGTATTCCTTTGTTTATTGATTACTTATGTAAATGGTTGCAATAAAATTCTTACTTATTTAATTTGTGGTAAATAAATTTTAATGGTATATTATCATCAAATAAATGTTTAGATATAATTAATTTATTTCCCATCTTATGGTTTTTAAAATTGGATAAATTTAGTTTTTAAGTTAGAGGACCCGAGGAGGGAGCCTCACAGCCTTTTTCTATGGCTGTTAGAGTCTGTTTTCTGCCCTTGTTCACTGTTAGTTTTTCTTCTGTGGGTCATAACGTTGCGATCATATTTTGATGTCCATAAGAGAACCAAATCAAGGGAATATTAGGGTTGTTTATTCCATGATGTTTTGTTGTCTGGAAAAGACCTTTTTCTATGGCTGTTAGAGCTTGTTTCTTGCCCTAATTAGATTTTTTTTTTTTTCCTTCACTTTGGTTGTGTTTTATTGCTTTAACGTTTAGAGGATGCTTTGACAGAATTTTTAAACTTCCAAAACTTTACAGATATATGATTACCAGCCTGAAGTTGAGTGGCAACAACAACAGATCTTAGTTTGCAGTCTATTGCAAAAATATTCGTAGAGTCATGACCCCAGAAACAATCGAGATAGTTTTCAACATTGAAATTGAGTACACTTCAAAATTAAAACCAATGTTTACAAGATTCATTTCACATATTTTGTGAGAATAATTTTTGTGTGTGGTTGTTGCTAGTGCATTTGTTAAAGTGGACAGGTGCAGGGGGTTATTAATACTCATTAAAAATAGCTAAGACTTGTGGATAATTAATTTTGACCATTTTGTTCACTAACAACATACAATGTTCCACCAAGTTTCTGGATAGTGGGGATGCAGAAACAGGGAACCATGTCTAGGGTATATGTCGAGACTTGCCCCAACCCCAAATGTTAGAAAATTTCATGGAAATGTTGGGGACCCCATCCAAAATCCTTTTAAAAATTGAGACTTTAAAAATATGAAAATAATGACTAGTCACAAACATGAACATAGATTAGTGCATAGACGACAGACTGGCAGAGAAGCATCAACACTAGTTTATAGTAGTTTGTGTGTCCTTAGCAATTCCATGTGTTCTTGAGGACTACATGGTTCAGGGTATTATTTCAGTCAAAATGGATTGTTGGATGAGACGTAGTGCAACAGGGTGTGGCTTTGATAGAAATTGACATCCCTTTTCTTTATATTTCACTCTCAAATTAACTACCTACATTTGAAAACCAAATTTGTGTAGCCTAAAATGGGTATTTGATAAGGATTTCCTTGTGCCACGTGGTTCGACCCTTTTCCATCATGGTCAGTGAGAGATCTACAACAAATTTTATGGCTAGACTTCAAGCCAAGAGCTTGGTTGTGCATTGATCAATTCTCTGATGGCATAGCGTAACTACCAAATTCCCCAAATATTTTTTGTTGGAAGTTTTCCCTCTGTTTCTGGAGAACCTGGGTTTCATGTTGGTCTTTAGTGAGTCGTTTTTAAGTAAATTCACTTTTAGTATCTAGTGTTGAGGCCAACTTAATGTAGAAGTGGTGAGGAAATGTGTGTGAGAGAAGGATGATTGTGCAAAGCAATATAGAAAGCTACATGACAATCAAAAGAGAGGCATACAATCAATGTGACATTTTAGGTTCATGATTCTCTATAGCATAACAGAGCCATGTACAATGAAAGGAAGCCAGGAAAGGATATCCCTTACCCATCGTGGTTCGCACAACCTTCTTTGTACCTCCATATGCATCCACAGGGTCCCAATATCTACAATGTGTTGAGATAAAAGAAAGTAATGTTAGCTAGATCTTCCTTCTCTTATTGCATCATCATTCCTGAAAATAAACCCTCATTTGGAGAAGATAAAATGGTATTGGGACCACAAAGCAGAGGCATGGTCTCTACTAGAAATAAACCAAATCATGCATTCTTGACTCTCCTCAGTCCTAATGGAAATGAAAAACCTTTTTTACAAATTCACCATTGAAACTTTGTCAGATCCTGATGTTGTTTTTAAAACTGATATGCTCTATAACCTGTGCGTTTCAAGGCCTCCTCCTTGTCTAGGAAGTGGCGTTATCCATTTATTAACCTACTTCTATCGAATATAGAAATACGTATCTCAAAATATAATTGACGAAAGTACCTTGGTGGATGTGACATGACACAATACAAACATTCTTGCTGGAAGGAAGGCTACATTTTCCAAAGAAACAAAATAGTTTTAAAGAGGAATCTATTAAGCCATTTGGTAGAAACCTTTTGGAAAAATTCCACCATCGCTTGTAGTCAATATCGAGTCGGGTTTCATCTCCTTTGAAGACAAGTTTGGAAACACAATTCAAAGCACATATTGGGTGCCCATAAGTTAGAAGATCTTTCAGTTTAACCTTCAACTACAAGAACCTTTCAGATTTAGCTCCAGTCCTTGTAAGGCAATTTTTTCTTAGCCTATAGATTTTAAATCTTCTCAGGAAAAATCTTTAATTTATTCAGATTAGAGACTTATACTTCTTTCATATCTTTTTCAAAGTTAGTTGTGGAGCACAAGAATCATGTGTCATAGTAAATTCTCCAGAAAATTAGCGTTTTCTCTTCCCTATTTTAAAGTCAGAAATTAGTAAGTTTGAAATCCATATTAGTTAAAATATGCACTTCCTCCACCAATTCCAGCCCTCTCTAGCACTGTATTCTCTCTGACAGCCTCATGTAAAAGGAGAATAATCTCAGATTATATTAGATTGCCATGTACTTTTTTATATATTAAAAAACTGAATAACAAAACAATTTTTTTTTTTTTAATATCCATCCATTGTGAATATTTTTGTTAACCATGCAAGCTTCTCTTGTACCATGATCATTGACATCGACAACAGTGTGCATATAAGTGTCATAAGTTGTTGGTGTAGACTTAAAGGAGAATGTTGGTGCCTAATAACAATTGAGTGAGTGCATAATAAGTATGAAGAGAAGTTTTGAATGATGAGCTTCACAAACTCAAGATTGATAACTTCCTCAAATCTACTACTAAAACATTTGATAGTGACTCTACAACCATATATTAATAATAAGCTATGATTAAATACGAATGCCAAGTCAACAACCCACCAATGTTAAAACCCATAATGCCTTACATTATTGAATCATAGTTTTCATTAAATCATCTCAACCTATTTCTTTTTAGGTAAAATACAGGGAGAGGGACTGATGTGTATGCCCATACTAAAGTAGAATATTTGTTTAATGGCAATTTAAATATTGAGTTTTTCCAACACAAGATTCAATGAAAATACACGAGATTCTTTACAAATAAAATATTAGTTAGTAGATACATAAAGTCTTCCATGAAAACATGAATGTTTTTTGGAAAATGGAGCAAACCAAGTCCACTTAGGCATGCATTACAATTTATATGAACTTTTGAAAGTTAAAAGAAGTCTTGACCCAACTCTGTGGTACAAAGAACAATTGAAGTTCGAATTTTCAAAGTGTATATTTGTATAATTGCATTGTTTGTGTCATCTTACATATATGGAACAGTGCCTATCCTGTTAAAGGATTCAATTAGGGCTAAAACTTAAAGTGAAAAGAAGAAAATGCTGGTTATTTTTGTGCAAAGATACAACACTAGAAAATCCTAATGTTGTTGCCATGGGTCAAACAACAAGTACTCCATTCATTCACACGCTTCCCTTTTCCCTAATTAAACGATTGTCATTTTCTTCTACATGTGCTAAGTCACTAGTAACCTTCTCATGCAAAAAAATATTGAAGAGCCCTTGGCCCTAAAGAAAGGAGAAGACAATTTTTCTTATGTTGGAAATTCTTGTAGCCTCATATGCTTTTCTATTTCTTCCTGCTAAAACTGCACTATTATATCATATGGGTACCGTGATTATTTTCTAACTCCAACCTTCAAATTATCTATACGCAGCTTCTGCCATTTGAAGTGAGTAAACTATATCCAGAACATTTTTTAGGCTAGGATTATTGAAGGGAAATTTCAGATTCTCGAAATAGACAAGATATTTTAGGCAGTAGAGAATGTCAAATTAGAAAATGTAGACTTAAAACATTCACTTTTCACTTTTGACACCAACTCATAAAGTTTTGAACAAGTAACTTTTAATCCAACTAACCCCAGGTTGTATCTTGCAAGAGTTTCCCTTTCTTTCTCTTGAATTTACTACAAGTAATGTCTTTGTGCTTCCTTATGTAGTTGCAAGTGCCTTTGGGCCTGCGCAAAAGTGAGGCACACAATCAATGTGACATTTTAAGTTTAGAATTCTCTATAGCATAATTGAGTTATGTACAATGAATGGAAGCCATGAAACAAATTATAGCCCTTACCTCTGGTGGTTTCATGCAACGTTTTATGTACCTCCATCTACATCCACAAGGACCCTATGATATGTGATGTGCCGAGAGAGTAGACAAGAATTATGGGTGAATCTTCCTTCATTAGGAATCCTAGAAAATGAACCATCATTTTTAGAGGATAAAATGGTCTAAGGACCATAAACTGGAAGAAGAGTCTCTAACATAAATAAACCAAAGCACATAGTCTCCTCTCTCCATGGTCCTAATAAAATTGAAAGCCCTTTTTTACAAAAACACCATCAAAACTCCATCAAATTCTGATGGTTCTTTTTATACTGAAATGCTCAGTAACCTGGGCATTTCAAGGCCCCCTCCTTGTCTAGACAGTGACCCATTTATCAATCTAGTTCTATCGAACTTATGCGATATCACTGGATCCTGAAATGGAGTGTACTCGATATTATAGAACTCAAAAGTCATGTCCTTTGATGTCTCTTTGCCCCAAACTGCATAGTGTGCTTCAAAAGAAGAAATTATTAGAGTTAAAGAATTACAACCCACATTGGCCTTGCTCAATCTAGATGCTTTAAATGGCGGAGAACATGTATTCTAACACCCAATCAAGAGACTAAAAATAGTTCTGGTGTAGCAATAAATCAACTCTCAAATTTTTTTTAGTAATATGTTTTATTTCTGGTTTCAGTTCCATTTGAGGAATCCACCGATAGTATATTTTGAATAAAGGTGTTTCATCCAAACAGTAATATTTCTTCATGATTTTTGGAGCTTTTAATTGAAATTTCATACCTTGCTTCCTTTCTCTTTGTTTTATAATAACCAATATGCTTGTGTAATTTTACTTACTTTTTCATTTATTTATGTGCAAAAATAGATGGAGTTGTTTTATAAAATTGCTACCGGTGAAGAAAATTCTATCATTGGCGTGGTTAAGTGTTGAGAAGGTTGTACATTTGTTGAAATTCGTGATAAAATCGTGGATGACGAAATTGTTGGATACCCTTTTGATTTTATCTAGGATGGAACAAGTTTAAATCCAAAGCAAGAGAAAAAATGGAAAGTTTGTACAACACTTGTAGGCATCAAGAGGAAAGTAGGCACATTTGATGTGCAAGAAGAGTGTTCAAATGTAGTGGAAACAATACCAATCTTTGAAAACATTGAAGTGATTGTGGAGGGACCTATGCATAAACAGCCAAGAGTTGAAAATATGTCTTTGTCATTGGAACAAGCCATAGTTGTTGATCCTAGTGTATTGGCATCTTGGGAAAAAAAAGTTAAAAGTTTAATGGAAGAGTTTGTCAATGAGAAAATTACTCTCAAATTATATTTAGAAAAGGGAGAATCTAAAATAAATATCCATTGTGAAATTTGTGGCATTGATTATGGAACAGGTGACGTATCCTTGGTAGCGCGAACAACACGCAACTTCAAAAACCATCATATAAAAATAGGGGCCCATCAACAATGCCTATCAATGCCAAGTGGTAGTGAAATTCCTTCATGTAACGAAGTACAACAGACAATGATGTTTGGAGATCAATTTCATATTGATCAAGCAATCAAACTTCTATATGATTTCAACAAGACACAAGAGCCTAATTTGTTCAAGGTGGTGGAAGCAACACTTGAAGACTATAAGGACATGAAAAAAGTGAGAGTGGAATGTACATGATGCAATAAATGGTTTTGTTTAGTGTCGATAAGTGGTAATATTATCAGTTCTCTAAATGAACACATGAAATCAAAGAAGCACATTGATACTACTACAAATGAGGGTTCACATGAGGAGATTCGGCTAAGGAGTGACACGGTTGGGAGACCCAAAAAGCCTACCAATGATAAGTCCCAATTTTTTTTTACTAGGTTCTTGGTCCCATTATCACCATCAATATTACATAGGGGTTCTACAAGTGCATATCCTTCTCCTTCAAGTGTGTTAATTAATAGCTTAGACTAAACTTGTATATGAATTTGTATATTATTTTATTTATCTCACTTCAAATTTATTTGTTTGTTGTCATCTTATTACATCTCAATTATCTCCCTTGTTGTTGGCTAGTTGAATTGTTTATGAATTAAACATTCAAGTACCACATTAATTGTCGACCAGGGAAAGTCTTTTTATTTCAAAGGCACTGTGTACTGTATGTACTTAAAGTCTAAAAGCATCGAAAGCTGTAGTATACGTAATTCTTATGCTATGTCATTACAGTACTTGTTAAAATGAAAACAATTAATTAGAATTACAAATCTGAAAAAGCAAAATAATGGACGCTCTGTTGGCAGAGGATCGGGACCCTATCCTCCAGATGGGGACGTTCAGTACCCGCCCCTGTAATCAGAATTACTGATGCACAATGCACTCTCATTCACCGGTGAGAAACAAAACTCAAAGATCAATGAAACAGAGCACTAGTAAAGCAAAGAATACCAGAGGTAATGCTATCAAATCCACACAGAGTACCGAAAAGAAATTACTGCACACTTACACACTCGACAGGAAGATCTTGGGTGAATCTTGTGAAGAAGGTGGCCCCAGTCCCTCTCACAAGATTCCCCAGGAAAACGAAGACGGAATTAAGTGCTCAAAACAGTTTTATATTCATCTGCCAGAAAGATCAAATACAATAGAACTCAAACTTGCTGTTGTTCTCAAAATCTCAGTTACAGACCGACCATCCACTCCCTCCTTTCATGTAGATGTCTCCTCTTTATAGAGGAGACATCTATTACAATAGAATATTACAGCCTATTCGGTAAACGCATTTTGTCAAAAATAAGCAATTCAAAATGTTGTTACAACAATATGATAATACATCCTTTTCTTGAGCTTTAGCTGTTACACGGCGGGTAACTGATTTTGACTGTCTTCTCGGGATCTTCATATTCCTTCGCCATTTCCCCATGTTGTTCATGCTGACTGTGTTCTTTTTTATTTAGACTTCCGCTTGATTATGCCACATCACAATTCTCTAGATAGCTGCCATCTGTTGTCCATGGCTGTTACAAAATAGCTTGCTTTAGGTAATTGTTGTTGCTGGTGTTGCAGCAACTGCGTAGTTGTTGTTTCTGATGTTGCAGCAACTGCGTAGTTGATGTTTCTGGTGTTGCAGCAAATGCGTAGTTGTTGTTTTTAGTGTTACAGCAACTATTCATTATAACTCCTGCAAGCTTAAGACAATTATTTGACAATTTAGTCAGCGTTTCCAAGGATAAGTATAAAGATATTCACGAATATGAAATAAAAAATTAAACATAGACGTGCGGAAGGTTACTTCATACCTTGGGGTTAATATGTCATTATAAAATAAAAGCTTTCACTTATGACTGCAAACAGGGTAATTATACGGCAAAAGATAAGGTCAAAAATAGGTCAATTGTGAGTCCCAACATCCCCCCCAACTGAAGAGATTGCATGTCCCCATGCAATGTCTAATCTGAGTCTGCGTCGGAAAACTGGGACGAAAAATGAAGATTACTAAGACAATAGCTGTAGGGAGTAACATCGAACTTGTCTCTGAAACCACAAACAGTTCGCATCTGTTTCCATACTGCTGCCTCTTCTCTGTTAGAAAGTCCAAACTGACCCTTATACTGATCACCCGGCAACCATAAAAGTGGGAACTTGAATTTGTAGCCTATCCAGTTCTCTGCACAAATTTTCACGCTTTCAACATACCGAGGTACCCTTGATAATGCTACTTGCAGATTTGATGGGTTATACGGGTGATATTCTTTCCTTTCTGCGGGGCAGTTATCCCAAAATAGTTTATTTGCTTTCACAGCCAATGATGCTTTGGTTTTTATATACTGCTAACAGTCTGTTAGGACCTCTGTTCGTAGTTTCATAACATGATCCTTCATCTTATCATTGTCTATCATTTTTAAATGCTGCAAAATGAAAGTGGCGGCGTTCTGTGGTTCAGCCCGAATCACAAAAGGCAATTTTGTTCGTTCTGGAGGCCTGAGACATAGGCATTTTTCCAGGTGAGCTGGTTTGCCAGAAAGGAAATGAAAGCTCTCAATTGTATGTCACCTACTACAGGTGTCATATTAATGTTTCTTTCTTCAGACACCACCTCATTGTGGAGGTATAATTCACATAACAGGTTTTGGTCACTTTTGGGTGCTTCTGCAAAAGTTTTCATAAACTGATCTGCTGTGACCACTTGATAAGGCCTCCCCTCCTTGATGGCCTTCAACTGAATAAATGCAAGCCTTTCCCTTAAGAATGTGGCATAGTTGAAGGACGGTTTCCTTGCGGCGAGCATCCTTTGGCACAGCTCAAAC
>APFE031396261.1:0-34447 GCA_000404065.3 Pinus taeda | reverse complement strand
TCAAGTTTCACCCTCTCAAGTATCTGCTCTACCTTTCGAAGTAGCTGATCTATTGAGGAAGATTCTTCTTTTATGGTGACCTTCTTCTCCGCTTTTTCTCTAGCTCTCTTGGTCAATAGATTTGCTTCAATGCTAACCGCTATCTTCTCCATGTCTTCCATTGTGGCCGGTTCTCTTTCTCTTAATTGATAAGCCATGTCAGCATCAAAACCATCTGGGAAATTAACCATGGCTAGTCCCACAGGTGGCCTTAGGTGATCTAGAATTTCGTTATAAACTGAATTGAATCTAATGCAATAGTCTTGGACCGACTCACTAGCATTTCTTTTGATTTTCTCATATTCGGCCAAAATTTGAAGAGGATTATTTTTCACTTCCTAGCGGTTAAAAAAATTTCTTTGTAGGTCAGCCAAGGTAGCGATACGTGCAGTCGACAAACCTCTAAACCATTTCCTCACTTCACCTGCAATTGTTTGTACAAAAAGTGTCATTGCCACATTTTCCACATCGATCTCATGAAGTTCATAGAAATCTGCCATTTTGTCCACATGCTGCCGAGTAGTAATGTTGTTATGAGTGCCATCAAAAAACGAGATTTTGCTTTGATAATCTGGAGGCATATCATCTAAAACCTGAGGAAGAACAAGGGGTGCAAAATGGGCAGCCATCACTCTCGGTGGATTTGTCCTCGGAGGTGTTGGAGGAGTTTGAACAGTTTGTAAGGGACTAGCAATTTGAGTTTGAAGCTGAGCTACAATGTAGTTATCAATCGATCGGTTAGCCCTTTCCATCTCCAAGTCTACAAGGAACTGCGGATTATGGACCGTAGAGTCAACTGCCCTTTCGGATTTGGTTTCAAACATTGATAATTCAAACTGCTCATCAAACTCTAGCTCTTCAAGATACTCAAAATTGTCCGAGCATGAATGGGATTTGAACACGGGCGATATAGAGCTTTCTTGACAACGAATTCTTGAAATCAAATTGGGATTTTCGTAGATGTGGAGAGGATTTAGATCTCGATTAGCTCTGGTGTATCTTCTAGAAGCCAGCATGCTATTGAGAAAAATCAAAGGACACAACCAACTTTACTCAGCCTATCAAATCCTAAACTTATCATCCGGAAGCTTAGAATTATGAAGAAGTATGGGGATTTGATCTCATCCCCAGTACAGTCGCCACTATGTTAGCACCTAAATCCGCCTTAGGCTGAAGGAAGGCGAAATTTAGGGTAACCACAAACCACGCTCAGTCTGGTAGCTAGCCCTACCAGAACAGGAGAGGGCTCTCTCCGAGTCACGTTTAGTGAATAGATAAAACGATATGGTATGAGATGACTTAGTGTGAAGTATTGATCTTATGCTAGTAAGTGAATATGGATACAAGAAGCGATTTTTATGAATGAATGTGTTTCTGGGATGGTATGGGACCAACAGATAGCAATGAGCAGAGGATGAAATACAAAGGCACAGATTACTTCGTGAGGCAAGATAGGCGGAAAGCCTAGCAATTTAGTTTAAGATAGCATGGAACAGAGAGATTTCTTAGGAGGGTGAAAAGGGCATGGACAACATGAATCCTTTTCAATAGAAGAAGAACACTGAACATGAAATTTTCCCACAGGTAGAGCAATAAAATTGAATTCTACCTTATCTAACTTAGAAAATTTAACTGGAAATGAATATGAAATGAACTATGAAACATAACGAAATACATATGAAACATAAGAGACACATTTTCTACACTCACAACCACATGAATCTCATGAAATAGAGCTGCTACCTTTCATTAATCCTCTGTCAAAATATACAATGAAGAAACATAGTTTCTTTCCCATAGTCTCCCAGAAGTTACAAGCCAACCAACCCTTTGAAAATAGTTTGCATACAATATATAGAATGTTCCATGAAGAGATAGAACGCCCAAGGGTTTTGGATTTACTCGAATCATTACAAAATGGAGGTGGAAAGCCAACCATTAGCTACAGGTGCAGCGTTACAAAGATGACAAATGGCTTGGGTGACTATTTGCCTTCCTTTGCCACTTGGATAGAAGAAAATCTGGAGTGAAAATACTTTAAATTCCACCTTAGGTGTTGAAAAAGGGAATTGTAGATGAGAGGGCGCACTTGGAGAAGTCGCGAATCAAAATTTCATGAAACGGAGGTGAAATTGGCCTTTTTCCCTATATGCACTGCGCCAATTTCTATATGCACCGTGCCACTTTGGAGCCTATTTTGAGGCACTTGTAGGAGTCCAAAATGTGCCCAAGTGTACTTGCTGGAAAGCCTGTCCTATCTGCTTTCCAACCCAAGTGGAATTTTTGAATTTGGTGCTCATTGGCCCCTCCAAATCTGCATTCTCCCAAGACTGCTTCATGTGTGTCAAAATAGGGACAGAGAGGCCATGTTTTGTATGTTTTTGACCTCCTCGAGACTCAAATCATGCCCAAATTTCTTGTCCAAGCACCAGTAGTCATGATTTTGCATGCTGAATTCAAAAATGCAAGCCATTTCGAATTTGGAGAAAAAAACCTGTGCTTTGACCAAAAAATTACCATGTGACCAAAATTGCCCCAAATTTCTCGAAATTTGGGCTAGAGGTTCTCTAAGAGGCATTATGCTGGGCCACAGAAGCTTTATCCAAGATTCGAGGCTGATCTTGCTCTTTTGCCGCTTTTGCCTCTTTTGTTTCTTTGCTCAATTTTGCCTTCAAGCTCCTTATCCGGGCCTTTGCACTCACGTTTCATGCCCTCTAATGATAAACCATCCTCCTCAGTATGGTTTTGTCTCTGTTGGCCTTCTCCAACAATCTTTCCAAGTGGATGTTGATCCGCTCTAGCCAGGACTCATGGTCATTGTTGATCTCTTGCTCCAAGGTAGTGAGCTCGATCCTCCTTTGTTGGGCAGCTTGTCGATTCTCACGGAAGCTTTGCACCTCCATGATCTCATGCTGGTCCTCAAGTTGCTTGTTCCTCTGCGCCAAATACCTGATGATCCATTTGGCCCTCTCCACATTGAGTGACAAGTCTTGGATCTCCGTGTTCTGCTCTTGAATAGTCATCCTAAGTCGGGCACTCTCCACACCTGCATCATCATCCTGAATGAGGATGAAATTGGCCTCCTGTTCACCTGATGGCCTCTCATCATGCATGGGCCTCTTGCCCTTGTCCTGTACCTTTGTAGTCAATGCCGAAAGCGAGGCCCCTTCCACCCCGGGTGGAGATAACACTCACTTTGCTGCTGCAAACAAGTGCCTATTGCCTCTCTGATATGAAACGAATATTGGCATAGTCGTGTTCTCATGGTGCTCATACTGATGAGAAGAACCACCTATCTCATGCTATGGATCTGATAGTACCTGTGAAGTGCTGAAGAAGTCACGGGAGATGAAGTCCTCGCAAGTAATTCCCTTTAATCCCAACAGATGATCCATCAAAATACGGATAAGAGCACAGTGTTACACACTGTTAAGCTATTGCTGAGGGGTCTTATGTTGCATGAAGGTGTTCATCCTCTCTATGTTCCTGCATATGAAAAATGGGAGGTTCATCATCCTCACCCTGGTAAAGTGCATGAGAAACCTGATGTGATAGGCATATAGTCAAGAGAACCTCCCCTCACAGCTGAAGTACTTCATGATCAATTTCATGAGTGGACATACTCATCTTTCAAATATCTAAATGGGAAGACTCTTGTGAGCTAACTCAAGAATCTGGCCTTAATGTAAGGCTCAAAGTGTTGCCTATCCACCTTCTTCTTCTTATGCCACTGTTCTCCAACATTTGGTATACCTGTTGCCAATGAGATAGTTTTGGGTGTCAATGTGAAGGTGACCCCAGCCAAGATAGACTGACCTCCATGTATATTAAGTACAAAAAGATGGGCCAACTCATGATGAACTCTAACATTAGCCACCCTTTGAAAAATTTCAAAACATGCTAGGTGCTGGAAACATGACATGGCAAGAGGGCATGCTTGTAATTCAGTGAGGGTAGTGGGCTCATCCCTAACATGTTTGCCACTCTTGTGATGTCTCCTGGGAGCCTGTTCTTCTGAGGACGAGTCACTTTGTGTCTCCATCTCATACTATGATGAATGTTTTGATGCCATGATTGCTATGTATACTATATTTAGGCTGCCCTTTGATTATGGTTTGAAGTTGAGTGCTTTTGTGATATTTGTCACCATGGGAACGATGAAACATAAGGGAGTATTAGGAGGGGAGTGATGTGATAGGAATAAGGGTTATGGGGAGAAGTTTGTTTAGGGATATGTAGGGGGTTTGGGTATTTGATAGGGTAGGGATTTTGGGGTTTTGACAAGGTAGGGTTTTGGGGTGTTATGTTGACCAATAAGAGGAGGGATAGGGGATAGGGTTTGGTAGTGTTTAGGGTAAGGATAATAAGAAAAAATAGAATGGGAGGATAGGGGAAAATGGTAGGTGAGCGAAAAACGGTGGGTGAAAATGAAACCGCCTCAATACAACAATTATGCAACCCTAGCAACAATGGCCTTTGGTGTTTTCTTGTGGTTGATTTTATGAGTTTTGTTGAATTTCAAAAAGATCCATAAACCACCATATCATTTATAAACTTTGATGAACAGGTCATGTCATAGAGCCTACCTGTCAATTTGATGGGCTTCACAAGAGATTTGAGGAAATGTAGCATAGTTTTGGCCCTTTGTTGGTGTGCGCCACGCGCAAAACCTAGTGCGCCGTGCCCTGGGTGTGTGCTGCACCCGTTGAAGAAATGGACTGAGGTGTGGCTCTGTGTGCGCCGCACCCGCTATGTGCGCCGCACCCCTGTGTATATGCGTCGCGCCTTGGAAACTACCTCCTACTTTGCTGCAAACACACACGATGCACTCCTAATCACTTTACAATGTCTCCCTATGCATTTGATTTACACAATGCCTCTGATTTTGGTGGAAACTTTTATATAAAGACTTTGAAGTCATGGGTTAAATTTTTGCTTCTCCAAAAACCCATTTTTCTAATGTTATGTTTGGACACTTTTTCACTGACTTTAAATCACACTGATTTTCACTTTCCCTTTGAAATTTCAGCTCAAATGATGAAATTTTTAGCACTCTTTGTAGGGATTGCATGATAGGACATTTGGCCATGGAAACCATGCCTGCACTTGAAGAATTCAACTGACGACTTTTTTGAAAATTTTATCACCAATGACATTGTTTGACTTTTCTTCAAAACAGAGTTTTGAAGAAGAGTCAAAGTCTATCCACATGACGATGAAACTCTCTAAATCATAACTGTGTGAGGGCCTCACTCTGGCCTGCATGGCTTTATTGAATATGTTTTAAGACCAAATTGATGAATCCCTAGACCTAACTATTGAAAAATGACTTTTTTCCTTTAAAGGAACAAACCTTGACTGCCATGGGCTTTAGTGAATATTGACAAAAGACCTGAGCCAGCAGGAGCTAGACATGAGGGGAAATGACTAGCATGACATTTTCCGTCATATTATGGCATGCCCCTAGTGGAATGTAGTTGGGTGAATGTAGCGGGACACCTAAAAATGAAATGCATAAAGAGTTTTGATCTCTGAGGGAGGACTGACCAGACTGACTCTAACACAAGTAAGAACCCTCCTAATACATAGACATAACTAGATCTGAGCAAAATGTAGAAGAAAAAGGAAAAAGATGCAATGCAAATTTATGACATGTTCCTATTTTATAATGCAATTTGTGGGCTAGTTCCTACATTGGCCACCACATATTTTCCTCAGAAAAACGCTTTAGTTCTATGGATGGTTCCACTCTAAGGAGCAAATAATTTTTTTCCATCTCTTGTGTGGGCAATACTTGTAACTTGTGGAATAGAGACGCAAACCCAAAAATACCCCTTTTTTGCAAAAAACCACTAATAACTAAAAATAAACATAAGAAAGAAAGAAAAATAATAATAAAACATAATCATGGGGGATCTGCATAATAACACATTGGAGTCACCATTTCTTAGGTTTAAAATCTTGGATTAATGTACCAAAATTATATATTGTTTTTGGTTGGTGATGTATCTGTCTAAAATATATATATATATATATATATATATATATATATATATATATATATATATATATATATATAGATATATATATATATATATAATTATTGAAACCCTACAATCTTTAACATTCATCCCTAGATTTTCATAAAAATGTTATAAACATGAAAAAAATTTAAGAGATCCAACAATTTATAGTAAAGTTGTAGATAGAACACTCAATGAAAGGAATCAAAACTTTTTTAATTAGGATCACTTGAGGGGAAGGACATAGAGATGGGTCTATAAAGTCCTCCTTTGGTTGGAGGGTTCTTTTGGTTTCTCTATGATTGTGTTAGCTAATTGTCTCTCTTGGTTGTAGAAGTAGACAATGGAATATGAACTTATAGTGGGGAGCTTGGCAATAAGTAGATTAATGTGACGATGATGACAATGATCATATGTATACAAGAATTAAATACAAGCCTCAAATGATATACCTATTTGGCCTATGTAAGACTTTCCACAAGACAGAGGAATATCATAAACACCATGGCCAAGCGTCAGATCAAATTTGTCTTTGGGAGAACTAAAGAGTTTCCTAAGGGTGGTATAGTGTTTGGAGGAGATTTGGATGTTTTTCTTTCACAAGATTCTAGAAATATGGTTAGTAACACCTTAGATATAAGGAAAGATTACTTTGGTAAACAGGCGAGATGAGGGATTATCTTTGGGTGGTAGAATGGAAAAATTTACTAATTTGGGAGGAGGAATATCCATTTGATTAGAGGGAAGTTGTTAGAATAAGGTGTTTTTTGTCTAAATGTTGGGGATCAGAGATTCGAATGGCACGAGTGAATAGACTCTTAGTAAATGTAGATTTCTGAACACGGTGGTGATGGGAATCGACATGAAGGTATCTAGTGGTATGGGTCTTTTTCTAGTAAACATGAAAGTATAGGGAGATGTTAGGTAATTTGGAGATGAGGAAGTCAAGAAAGAGAAGTGAGTTGTCAACTTCCATTTCCATGGTGAAATGAATATGGCAAGAGATGTTGTTAAGGCCATCCAAAAATGAAGGTAAATAAGTGATGCCATGGGGCCATACAACAATGTCGTCATCCAATAATTGCTTCCAACATTTAGGTCTTAAATGAAAGTTGCCGAAGGCACGACAATCAAATAATTCCATAAAAATGTTGGCAACTACTAGGGAGAGGGATAAACCCATAGCAATTCCTTTGGTTTTTCATAGAAAACACCTTTTAGGAAAATAAGGTGGAGGAAAGGAAAATTTCAATAAGGTTGAGTGTTTCAAAGTCAAACTCATTAGAAATGATATCAATGGCTTCATGGGTGTATATTTTGGTAAAGAGGGAGTCAAAATCAAAACTAACAAGGATATCATGTTCATCAAGCTAATGATGTTTGGTCTTCTTAATGAAATTAGAGGAATCCTTAATAAATGGAGAGGTTTGATGAGTGAATGGTTGGGGCTTCTAAGCAAGGTAATGAAATAGGGCATGGGTTAGGGTACCTATGGTGCTAACAAAGGGTCTCAAGGGAATATCCTTTTTATGGATTTTGGGTAAACCATAAATTCTAGGGGTTCAGTTGTTGGGGGATTATGATTTTTTCAAAGGAAGAATCGATATATGAGGATTTGATGGCTTTAGTAATGACATTAGAGATGGAGGAAATAAGGTTTTTTGAAAGAGGATTATAGGAGGAGGATGACAGGATTTCATGCATTTTAAATCATTATCAGAGGAATTCATAATGAAAGTGGAATTCCCTTTATGTACTTTTAGAATGAGTGGATCTAGATTATTATTGATATTTTTGAGGGCTAATAATTCTACCTTCGAAATTTTAGGTTGGGGAAATTTGGTGTGAAAAATAATGTTGCCATATTCTTGTCTAACTTCTTTGAAATCATAAGGGGATGGATGAACGGTAATGGATTCAACCACACAAACTATTTCTTTAGAGGTAAGGTTACGAGGGGAAATGCAAAAACTAAAACCTTTTTCTAAATGATTCAAGGCTTCTTCGTTAAGAGTTTCTCACGATTTATTAACAATAGTAGAGAAATACTCATGAATATTAGGAATATTGGGGAAAGAGAATAATGTAGTTTCCAACATTTTTATGGAACCCTTTGAGTCTCGTGCCTTGGAAAACTTTCATTTAAAACCTAAATTTTGGAAGCTATTCATGGATGACAACTTTGTTGTATGACCCCATGGAATCCCTACTTTACATTCATTTCTAGACCATCTTAACCATATCTCTCCCCATATTCAAGTCACCATGGAAATTAAAGTTGAAAAATCATTTTCGTTCATGAAATCCTTGTCTCTAAATGTCTTAACAACTCCCTATCCTTTCATTTTTACCAGAGAAAGAGCCACACCAATAGATAACTTCATGCCCATTCCCATTGCCACCCTTATGAGAAATCTATAGTTCTTAAGACTATAATGACTTGTACCATTATTATATTTGATCCCCAACACTTTAATAAAAGGCCTCATTCTAACCAAATCACTCCAATCCAATGGTTATTTCTCCCCCCAAATTAGGAAATATTTCCACTCTTCCCTGAATCCTAAACCCAAACTTAATTCTTCATCCCCCCACCCTCCCCCCATTAACCAAAGTAACCCTTCCTTATATCCAAGATTTTACTAACCATATGTCTACAATATTGCGAAAGAAAGACAATCAAACCTCCTTCAAACCCCATATAACCCTTAGGAAACTCTTTAGGTATCCCCAAGTCAAATGTGCCCCCATGCTTGCCCATGGCATCTATCAAATTCCTTTCTCCTATGGCAAGTCTTATATATGCCAAACATGTAGATCATTTAAGGCCTATATTACAGAAACCTTATATGAACTTAAAAGAGAACACAACAATTTACAGATATAACCATAAATAGAAAGATGCGGTAGAAATTACACTTCATTTCATTAATATCAAAATACTGTGATATGCTTACAAACAGAATGGAAATAAACTAACTCGGGTGATGGTAGCTTATCTTTGAGAAGAGATGTGGTGGCTACATGTCTCAAAATTTTATTACAATGAGGCTCATGGACCTATTTATTGAACAAAAATGGAAAACTATAAACAACCAAAAACCTAATCCCAAGTGATGGAACGCCAAACATTTGTGGGCCCGATTAGGGTTAGCTGGATAGCCAACTTTCAGGTGTTTTAATATGGTCATATTATATAGGTTTGGTGCATATGATACCTTATTGGAAATTTTTCTCTGAGTACTCATGATTTGTAGTAGGCCCTTACCTATGGTGATGGGCATACTATGGGTCAAAACTACTCTAGAATTTCAAGACTCAAAAAACTACTAAAAATAGTAAATGGTGCAATAAATAAGGAAATAAATGAAAGTGACTAGAGGTCTAGTTGAAACAGGTGGGTGGCCACCAATATCCACTTGGATCAGTCCTCTCTACTTTGGAATAAATAGTCCCCATTTTATGAAGAGCCTCCATGAGGTGAGAAAATATTTGTTGAACCTGGTCCCTAGTGAACAACTTTCCCTAGCCAAAGTATTGGACTGCTTTGAAAACTTGATATAGGTGGCTCCTCTAATGGAAATTTTTCTTGATCTACATGTCCATGATCTGATCAATTGTGGCCTATTCCATGAAGTTTGGGTTTAGCTGTATTGGTGTGAGTTTTTTTGCAATATCAGATATGTCCAACAATGGTGGAAAGTACATCCGAAGGTAGTCTACATTGAACACTAGGTGCAAACCAAGGAACAATGTAATGTTGAGCTCAAAGGAATTGTCCCATCTAGGCTTGGTGATGGTGTATAACCCATATTAGAGTGGTAAAATCTTGAGGTGGGGTCAAGTGAGGCACTCCTTTTGTAAATTAGCCAAACGTTTTCACCCACTTGGAACTTGTGTGCACTCAATGTTGATCATGGAATTCCTTGTACTTAGAATTGGATTTGTCCAATATATCATGGACATGTTGGTGGATGTTTTAGCCCTGTTGGTTTCCATAGACATGAGCTGAATCTGGATGAGTAGATGCAAATGGTATGGCCACATCAATGGGACATAATAGCTGAAATCCCAACCCTATATGAAATGGGTTGTGGCCTATTGAGCTATGGAGAGCTTTGTTGTGGTTGTGCTGGACATACGAGAAGCTTTCATCCCATGTGCATGGATTCTTCGAGTAGTACATGCACAAAATGTGTATGATCATTGATCCAAAATTAACCATGAACGCAAAATATTCTAGATATAGTCATAAATATAGAGATGCAACATAGAAACACTTCATTTTATTAGTATAAAAACAAAGAACTGTGCTTACAAACAAAATCGAAATACACTAGCTTAGGAGATGGTAGCTCATCTATGAGAAGAGATGTTTTGGCTACATGCCTTTGAACTATGTTAAAATTAGGCTCAAGGGCCTATTTATTATTGAGCAACAAGATAAAACCACAAACAGCCAAAAACCTAACCCAGGAGAAGTAACGCCAAGAGTTTGTACACCCCATTGGGGTCTGTTGGGCAACTAACTTCCTAGGGTCGTAACTTGCCCATATTATCTTTGTTTGGCGTGTACGATACCTTGTTTGAAATGTATCTCCAATTACTACAAAATTCACAACATTCCCATACCTATGGCATGGGACTTGTAGTGGACCTCAAAAAACGCCATTTGTGGGGTCAAAACTACTTCGGAAGTTCAAAACTGCTAAAAGTAGTATATGTTCAAATAAACAAGGAAACATATTAACTTGACTGGATATCTAGGTGTAATAGGTAGGTGGAAACCAATATCCACCTGGATCATTCCTTCCCCTTTAAGAAGAAATCTTCCCCATTGCATGCAAATCCTCCATGAGGTGAGGAAATTTTTGTTGAACCTAGTCCCTGGTGAAGGAGTTGGCCTGATTTGACAAATAGATATAGTTGGATCCTATGTTGGTGAGTGTTCTTAATCTACATGTCCGTGATTTGATTACTTGTTTCTTATTCCATGCAATCTGGGTTTAGATCTATTGGTGTGAGGTGTTCTACAATGTTGGATGTGTCCAACAATGGTGGAAAGTATGGCCCAAGGTGGTCTACATTGAACACTAGGTACAAACACATAAATGGTGGGATGTTGAGTTCAAAGGCATTGTCATCGAAATCCTTGGTGATGGTGTATGGCCCATATCAAAGTGTGTGCAGTTTGTGGTGGCGTCCAGCGAGGCACTCCTTATGTAAATGTAGCCAAACTTTGTCTCCAACCTGGAACTTATGCAGCACATGATATTGATCATGGCACTACTTGTACTTAGCATTGGATCTATCCAATATATCATGGACCTGCTGGTATATGTGTTGAATGTGCTCAATGAAGTTGTTAGCCCTGTTGGCTTTAGACTAGACGTGAGCCAAATCTACCTGAGTGGCTACGAATGGTATGGCCACATCAATGGGACATAATGACTAAAATCCGAACCCTACCTGAAAGGGGCGATGGCCCATTGACCTATGGATATCTATGTTGTAGCTGTGTTGAACATAAGAGAGAATTTTATCCGCACGTGCGTGGATGCTTCAAGTCATACATGCATGAAATTTGTATTGTCATCTTGTTAATAACCAATGTTTATCCATGTGTTTAGGGATGGAAAGCCATGGACTTAGCAAATTTTGTATCCTAGATTGACTAGAGACTTCAGAAGAATGAACTCATGAATCTGCTGTCACAATCTGAGAGATTCAAATGTGGGATCCCAAAGTGTACACACATTCACTCAAAGAAGAGCTTAGAAGTGGCCTTTGTTGTGATACTCTTCTTGTAGGCTTCCATGATGGCTATCCAAGAGAATCTGTTGATGACCACGAAAATGCAATCGTTTTCATGCTTAGTAGAAGGATGGTCTGACAGGTAATCCATGGAGATAGATTCCTAAGGCTGAATAGGGTTAAGTAGAGGAGTATATAGGACTTTCTTCTTGATGGTTGGTTTGGAAATGGCATAGTTGGTGCAAGATCTAATGTCCAATAAAAATACTTCTACAATATCGCCATTGTTTTCTCTACTCTAAATTGTCCAGTGACCAAACTATAGTACACCTATGAAATCATTTTTGCATGCTCGATTGAAGGAGAAAAGATGTGTCCCACGTGGCATAATAGTGCATCCTAAAGGTGAAAATTTGGAACTTGATTCCCTTCTAGGAGTGTTTGATATGTGATGTCGAATTCTGGATCACTTTGGTAAAGATGTAGTCACGTCGAAGTCTCGTGCACATAGGAGTCGAGCACAGTGATCAACACCATGAGTGGTGGTCGGCTGAAGCAATCACGAACATTATTGTTGTTGCCCTTCTCATACTTAATGTCTGAATAGAACTTTTGGAGATAGATGGACTATTTCGGATAGTGATCATTCTGCAATTTCCCTTCTGTGATTATGAACTACAAGGGTTGGTGGTCTGTGTGGATGATAGTTTTCCCCATAATTTAATGCTTCCATTGATGGAAGACCTGCACAATGGAATACATTTCTTTATCATAAGTGGAATACTTTCAGAACTTCTCCAGAAGGTCATCAATCTATGGGATTGGGTACCTATTTTGAACAATGATCTTATTCAATGCCTGATAGTTAATCGAGAGTCTCCACATCCAATCCTTATTCTGTAAGCCACTAGAGACTATCATAAAGTGTCTCATTATGGTAAGCCACTCCACGCCCTTGCTGAGTAAGAACCACATCTTTAGCATAGTTGGGGGTCTCTATCTCAATCTGAAATGGTTGTTGTAGGTTTGGTAATGTGAGAATTGGTGCAGAGAAGAGGCATTTCTTCAAATCGGAAAATTCCTATTGCTAGGTTTCATACCAAAAAAAAAAAACGTTCGCTTCACCCTTGGTGACTTGACTTAAAGGCCAAGTGATATGAGAGAACATCGACACAAACCTATGATAGTCTCTACTGGCTTACCAGACCTTTTACTGCTCCAGAAGGTCATCAATCTATGGGATTGGGTACCTATTTTGAACAATGATCTTATTCAATGCCTGATAGTTAATCGAGAGTCTCCACATCCAATCGTTATTCTGTACCAGTACAATTAGGCTCCCACAGGGTGATGATCTTGGCTTGGTGTGCCATTTTTACAATAGTTCCTAAATCTCCCTCATGATCTTGTTGTTCTCCAGAATACAGTGTCGATATATTGGTCCATTCAGCAGTGACATGCCCAGGGTCAGACAATAGAGTATTGACCTAACAGTGCAAGGGTACCCCTATAGGTTCTCCTCCACAACCATGCGCATATGTTATTGTTGTGCAGAGGAGCCCTGCCCGTAAGCCACGACTACAACCTTGTTCTCTTGCTAAGGATGAAACATAAGGAAAACAAATTTTCTGGTATAGGAAATGATCTTACAGTATTGTTTTCGCAATGAAGAAAGAGATTGTGGTAGTCAGGGTTACCTCTGGTATCCTGTACAACTTATTGGCCAAAGTGGTAATTAGAGAGAGAGGTCTAGACTCATATACAACATGTCACTTCCACAAATATAGTTTTCCTAATAATGCATCACAAATTTCAAGAGGAGAAACATCCCACAGTACCTCATGAGTGAAGGGCTTGATGCTATAGGAAATGCGACACTACTCACCGAAGTAAAGGTCTTGACATTGGTAAAGCCACCTCATGGTGTATTGTTATGGATGTGTTGTAGTCTTTAGTCCCAACCTCTTAGTGACCTTTGTTGAAATGAAGTTATTTTGGCTCCCATTATCGATAATGAACTATGGCAGAGAACCCTTCACCCACATCTATGAGTGGAAGAGGCATGCCCCCTACTCTGGATCTTCAACCTCAATATTTTGGATCTTCTTCATGGTAATGATGGCACTGGGCTTTGTATCAATGGTCTATTTCCCTTTTTCATTCCTCTTATTGGGTTTTGACTCAGAGTTAGAATGTAAGTATGATTTAAAGGCCTTCAGCTCGACCACCAATGATTTCTTGGCCTAACACTCACTTGTGTTGTGCATTAATTTATTATGGAACTCACACCATTTTTCTATGTCCTATTTACTCATGGTGTTTTTATTTTTCTTGTGGATTCAACGGGTTGTCCTGGGTAGCCTCACCTAGGATTTTTCCCTTACTTTTTGTTTGGGGGCGCCTTTTCCTTGCTTTTGATCTCAAGATCCAAAGTCCCTCTTCTTATGTGTAAAGTTCTCCTCAATCTTGACAGCATATTGGTACATCATTCTGAGCAAGGAAATGTCTAAGAACTCCCTCTCATCCTGGATGTACTTGTGTAGACAACCACAGTACTTGAGTACCACGTTTCACTCATAATCCTTGATGCTCAACTTTGTGTGAAGGGTATGGAACACATTTATTAACTCCAAGACATCTTGGTCCCTTCCTTGTCATAGCATGGTCCACTTTGTGTATTTATATACATAGCTCCCAATAGGGTAATATTGTTCCTTGATGGCGTTTAGGAAATAATCCCAAGTGGGTGCTACTGAAAACAACAAGGGTTCACTCTTGTCCTCTTGTTCATATTAGGTTTCCCACTAGTCCTTGATGTGTGGGATGGCTCTAAGAAGTGAGAAAGTAATATTTTCCCTATTGGAAAACACATTAGTTGAGAAATATCCCTCCAAAAAAATTAACCATTTATCTATAGCATCTGCATCTATCTAGCCCTCAAATATGGTAATATAAAAGTTAAATTATACCTTAAAAGGACTGGCATCTCCAAAGTGGCCGCTAAATGAATATGTGTTTCCTTTGGGTACTCGTCGAAGGATCTGGGCAAAATTATCCATGATCGCATTCCTCTATCACTTGAGGGTTTCCTCGAGAAATGTTTTGAAATGATCTCCTACCCCATCGTCTTTCTTTTCTTCAGCCATGGGAGCCAGTCGAGGTTTGTGAGGTTGATCTTGGAACAAATCAATTAGATCGAACCCTAACTCATTATACCCTAACCTCATTGGGGACATGGAAACAAAAATAGGGAAAGATCATACAACTCTGATACCACTGATCCGAAATTAAATAGTAATGCAAATAATTATAGGTATAATCATAAATACATAGATGCAACAAAAAGACCACTTCATTTTATTTATAGAAAAACATTGAACTATGCTTACAAATAGAATGTAATTAAACTAGCTCGAGCGATGGTAGCTTATCTCTGAGAAGAGATGAGGTAGCTACATGCCTCTAAACTATGTTACACTGAGGCTCAAGGGCCTATCCATTATTAACCAATAAGAGGAAACCTTAAAAAACAAAACCATAACCCATGGATATGTAACACCAAGAGTTTGTGGGTCCCATTGGGGTTAGGTGGGCAACCAACTTCAAGAGGTCGTAACTTGGTCATATTAACACTCTTTGGTTCATATGATACCTTGTTGGAAAGGTTGATCTGAATACTAAAGTATTTGTGGCATGCCTCTATCAATGGTTATCGATGTACAACAAAACTCAAAAAATGTCTTTTAGAGGGGTTAAAACTGCTGTGGAATTTCACCACTTGAAAAAATGCTGAAAATAGTAAATTCTGAAACAAACAAGGAAATCAATGAATTCAACTAGGGGTCTAGGTGGAATAGGCAGGTCACCACCAATATCTACCTGTATCAATCATCGTGTTGACAACCTCTATTTGACCATCAGTTTGGGGCTAGAAAGTCATGGACATAGTAATTTTGGTATCCACCATCAATCAGAGACTTGACCAAATTAAACTTAGGAATTTGGTGTCACTATATGAGACAATGGACTATGAGATCCCACAGTGTATGCACACTTTCTGAAAGAAGAGCTTAGCAGTGGCCTCTTCTATGATACTCTTCTTGTAGGCCGTCATAGGGCCATCTTGGATAATCTGTAGATAACCACGAAAATGAAATCATTGTTGTCTTTAGTAGAAGGAAGGCCTGACATGTAATCCCTCGAGGTGGATTCCGAAGGTCGACTAGGAGTATATGTGCCTTTCTTCTTGATGGTTGATTTGGAAATGGTGCATGCAGTGCGTGATCTAATGTACTTCGCAACATTGTTATGAAAGTTTGGCCAATAAAAATAATTCTACAATACTTCCCTGACTTTCTCTACTCCAAAATGTTCAACGACCCGACTGTAGTGTGCCTCCCAAATAATCTTGGCACATTCACATGAAGGAACACATATGTATCCTTAGTGTCATAACAATGCATCTTAAAGGTGAAAATTTGGAAGTTTCTTACCTTCGAGGAGTGTCTCGTGTGTGTTGCCAAATTCCAGATCGTTGTTGTAAAGATGTGGCAACCCTGAAGTCTCGTGCCCATAGGAGTCGAGCACAGTGATCAACGCCATGACTAGTGGTTGACAGAGATAGCCTACAACATTATTTGTGCTACCCTTCTTGTACTTAATTTCCAAATGGAACTGTTGCAGGTATGCTGACCATTTTTTATGGCAATCATTTAACAAATTCCCTTGTGTCTGTATGAACTGCAGGGTTCAATGGTATGTGTGGATACCCATTTCCTTCCCCATAATGTAATGCTTCCATACATGGAAAGCTTGCATAATGGAATACATTACTTTGTCATAGGTGGGATAATTTAAAACTGTGTCTAAACGTGTCTCGCTATGGTAATCCACTACATACCCTTGCTAATTAAGAACTAGACCAATAGTATACAAAGGCATCTATCTCAATCTCAAATGGTTGTTGTAGGTTTTGTAATGTGAGCATTGGTGCAGAGTATAGGCGATACTTCAACTTGAAAAACTCCTTTTGTTTGGATTCATACCAAAATAACTTTTCTTTCACTCTGCGCTTGGTGAGACTACTTATAAGCCAAGTGATATGAGATAATTCTAACATGAACCTGCTATAGAAATTGGAAAGACCCACAAAGTTGTAGATCTCTATTACAGTGGTTGGGGTTGACCAATCCCAAATTACTTGTATCTTATCTAGGTCCATATGAAGAACTTGCTCATCAATGTTCATCCCAGATATATTATCTTGGGACATGCCAAAAGTCCATTTCTCCAAATTTGCACATAGCTTGTGTTGTTGCAGGGTTTGGAAGACATCTCGAATATGATGGAGCTTCTCTTCCCAACTCTAGCTAAATATGAAGATGTCATCTAAATACGCCAATGAAAATGCATTGGTGAAGGTTCGTAAGATGTAATCCATCAATATCATGAAGGTTGCAAGGCAATTTGTTGACTCAAAAAGCATGACTAACCATTTGAAGAGGCCCTCCTTGGATTTGAAGGCAGTCTTCCACACATCGGAGGGTTGAATAGCCACCTGGTGATAACTAGACATTAAGTCTATCTTGCTGAAATATTTGGCCCCCTTGGGTTGGTGGAGAAGGTCATCAATCTATGGGACTAGGTACCTATTCTGGACAGTAATCTTATTGAGTGCTCAATAGCTAATACATAATCTCTAGGTCCCATCCTTATTTTGTATCAATACAATTTGGCTCCCACATAGTGATATGATTCGTCTGATGTTCCCCTTTCGCAACAAATCATGAATCTACCTTTTGATCTCATCATTCTCCTCAACAGAGCATTGATATATTAGTCCATTAGGTAGTGGCACCATTGGGGTCATATTAAGGGAGTGCTTCGCATGACATTATAGAGGGACCCCTGTAGGTGAGGTGAAAATGTCCTTTTACTCATCCATGACCTTGTCCATATATCGCTATGTGTGAAGGTGCCTTGCCTAGAAGCCACGGCCACAATATCCTTCTTTCCCTGAGGGTGAATCATAATGGAAAAAAAAATCCTAGTCTGTGAAATGATGTTACTGCATTTCTTTGCAGAGATCAAAGAGATGGAAGTAGGCAAGGCTACCTCCAGTATCCTATACAAGTTATTTCCCAAATTATTCATCACAGATCGAGGTCCAGACTCATATACATCATGACACTTCCACAAGTATGGTTTTCCTAATAATCCATCACAAAATTCAAGAGGAGCAACATCACATGCTACCTTATCCATGAAGGCTTGATGTTATAGTCGAGGCAACATTACTCGCTCATGCGGAGATCTCATCCTTGGTGACGCCACCCGTTTGTGTAGGATTGTGGATTTGTTGTAGTTAGTAGACCCAGATGCTTCATGACATGTACTAAAATGGGTTTCTTTTGGCTCCAATTGTTAACAATGAACCATAGTGGAGAACCGTTCACCCACATCTATGAGTGGAAGAGGCGTTCCTCCTCCACTCAATCTTCAAGGTTATTATTCTTGGTCTTGGTGGTGGACACAGTGGCACTAGGCTCTGCATCAATGATTTGCTTCACTTTGAAATTACCCTTGTCAGGTTTAGACTCAAATTTGGAGCATGTCTCTGATTTAGAAGCCTTCAACTTGGCCACCATTGATGGCTTGGCCTAACAGTCAAATGTGTTGTGAGTGGAGCTCTTATCTAACTCACACAATTTTCACGTGCACTTATTTATCTTCATGGTGTTTTTTTTTTCCTTGTTGATTTGGTGGGTTTTCCTAGGATGCCCTACCTTTGCGTTGTCATTTGTTCCTCGGTTTGGGGGCACCTTCCCCTTTCTTCAGATTAATAGATCCAATGTCTTGTTTCTGCTATTTAAATTTTTTCTCAATGTTAATAGCATATCGGTATGCTATGCTGAACGAGGGGATGTCCAAGAACTCCATCTCATTCTTGATGTACTTGTGTAGATAGTAGTGGTATTTAGTACAAAATGTCACTCAAAATCCTTGATAACCAACTTGATGCAAAGGGTATGAAAATAATTGGTAATCTTTGGCACGTCTTTGTCCCTTCCCTGCTGTACCATGATGCATTTTATGTATTTATCCTCATAGCTCTCTATAAGGTAGTAGTTCTCAATGGTGTCCCATAATAAATTTCAAGTGGGTGCAGCTAAAAATAGTGAGGGCATACTTTCTCCCTTCTTCTCGCAGTAGTTTTCCCACCAGTCCTTGAAGTGGGGGGCAAATTTGAGAGGTACAAAAGTAATTTTTTCCCGGATGGGAAAATCATGAACAAAAAAATATCCTTCTAGCATATTTAACCATTTATCTATAGTGTTCACATCTATCTAGCCTTAAAATATGGAGATGTCAAAGTTAACTTATACCTTAAAGGGTGTGGTGGTTCTAAAGTGGTTGTTGGAAGGAGATGTGCTGTATTTGAGTAGACGCTGAAGGATCTGCACAAATTTGTCCATCATTACATTCCTCGGTCACTCTAGGGCTTCTCTGAGAAATATTTTGAAAGGATCTGATGCCCCCTCATCTTTCGTATGTTCCACCATGGGAGGCCATCAGTGTTTGAGAGGCTAGTCTTGTAAACATTCGACTAGTTTGAGCCCTTACTCCTTAGATTTCGACCTCGTTGGGGAAATGCAAAGGAAAATAAAGAAAGAGCAGACTGCTCTGATACAACTGGTCTAAACTTAAATATTAATGAAAAAAATTACAGATATAACCATAAATACAAAGATTCAATGAAAATAATACTTCGCTTCATTAATATCAAAATACTGAAATATTCTTACAAACATAAAGGGAAATAAACTAGCTCAAGAAATGGTAGCTTATCTCTAAGAAGCGATGTGGTAGCTAGATGCCTCTGCAGTATGTTATAATGAGGCTTAAGAGGCTATTTATTGTTGAACAATAAGGGAAAACTGTAAAAGATGAAAATCCTAACCCCAAGAGGTGGAAAGCCAAAATTTTGTGGGCCTTGTAGGGGTTAGGTTGGTAGCCAACCTCCTCAGATTGTAACTTGGTCATATTACCCCTCTTTGATGCATATGATATCTTGTTGGAAATATCTGTCCAAGTACTACGAGATTTGTGGCATCCCTGTACCTATGACTAGCCATGGGCTTGCTTCGGACCTAAAAAAATGCAGATAAAGATAAAAATGTCTCTAAAAGTTAAAGATTTAAAAAACTGCTAAAAATAGTAAATGTTGCAACAAACAAGGAAATGGATGAAACCGACTGTAGGTCTAGGTGGAATAGGTGGGTGGCCACCAATATACACCTCGATCAATTGCATCGCTAACAAAATCCATAACGGGTCTCAAAATCAACAATTGTTGAGCACTCCCATAACACCAAGCATCTCATTTCCTTTGATAGATTTAAAATTCTTACCTTCACTTCCTTTCACACAAACAACCTAATCAAGAAATCCCGTGAAATTGAAAATAACCGTAAAATTTTAATCGAGAGGATGATTTTAAGCTTAGTTAATCTTGCCATTCCACCATCCACTTTGTTTCTCGCAAGCATTCCTTCCAATCTACCAAATCCCAAGCTATTCCTTGGCTCCCTTTCCCTCTTCCACTTTTACTATTTACCCTTCCCCTCCCTTGTAGGTGTTTTTTTGTTTATAGCTTCTTTTTATAACAAGTTTCATAGGTTCCTAGTTTCTTTTATTATTGTTTTTATTATTATGTGCGTAACAATACAAGTATCTTAATCAACCTCAATTTTAATAACATTGGTTGATTTTATATTAATATTTTAATTGTTGTGATTAAAGATGTTAATCAATCATTATTTTAATTTTGTATTCCACCAAATTGAAGTCTTAATAATATTTTAATCAATATATTTTTAACCGATTTTTCATAATTATAATATTAATTATTTACCAAATGGATTTAATAATAAAAATAATAATATTAATATTAAGAGCCCCAAGAGTTAGCTCAATCGGTGAAATCAAGTGCCTCGCCAATGGGAGGTCACAGGGTCGAATCCCGAAAGCTCTTGGGGTCAGCTCAGTAAATAGGCCAAGGGGTGTTGATGCCCTTTGGGTGGCGTCCACTCAGTGTTAAACAACCCTGGATGTAGCGGCTACCCGCTTCGTGATCCACTATGTGAAAAAAAATTAATAATATTATTAATTAATATTTTGATCATTTGTTTTTATAACTAATTTTAATATTATAATATATTAATTATTTACCAATTCTTTCAATATTAATGTTAATATTAAATATCATAGTAATCATATTTAAAATTTAATCTTGTTATTACAATTAATTATTTTATTTAATAATAATAATAGTTTCTCATTTCTTTTTCTTATTAATTATTAGTTATTTAATAATATCATTATTAATAATTTATTCTATTAATTAGCAAATAATTTATTAGTCTATCGTTTATCAATTACAAATAAGTCAAATTTAACAATTATAAATATTATTGGTTATTTCCAATTAATATTTCTATACGTTAATATTCATTTTTTAATTATTATAACTTTTTTAATAGCATATTAATCTTAAGTTTTCTTATTAAGTATTAACCTTTTTATAGGTTATGATGATTCATTTTATAGCTTAGATTCTAGTTATTGTCCTATTCTAATAATCAAAATAACTTATAATAATAATAATAATAATATATTTAATGTAACACCTTTGAGGGTAAATGTACATATAAACACCATAATACGAGTAGAAATACAATAAACATATCAACCATCAAATCCGTATATCACTAAGAAATTATCCCTAGAAGTTATCAAAAGAAGGAAGCATCCGAGGTAACCACAAACTAATCTTTTAGGTTTAGGCTCTAGCCAACCTAAGTCTAGAAAGGGCTCTCTCTATATAATTTAGCTTTGTTTTTATGGGATTTTAAGCTAGTTCTCAGTGTTCATGTGGTTTTGGTTTTGATTTTAAGGTTGGGTAGTGGAATTCTTGGAGAAGATGGATAGAGATAGGTCTTCAAGCCATTGGGCTATGGAGTCAACAAATGGATGGGAAAACTAGATCAGATCATCAAAGGGAATGCTCACAGGGCAAGCTAGCAAAGAAAAATGCAAATCTTTAGGCCTCATGGACGAAGAAATTCTAACTAGGGTTAAAGGGCACTTAAGAATCCTTAGATCGAGATTAGAATGAAGAAGAAAGGATGATCATGAACAAAGCACAATTAAGAATCCTTTGCTGTAGACCAGGGGAGAAACTATGGAAGCTAAGGAGCAGTTAAGAATTCCCTAGCTAAGATAGTTTAGGGGAAAACATTCAGAAAGAAAAGAAGTCAAGATAGAGTGCTTTCAAGCAATTTCTGAAATATCATTCCTTGCTATACATTTAGATTTCAGAAGTTTACACAAAAGATTATGGAAAAAACATAAAGAAAAACAACATTGAAAATGAGATAATACTTATTTGTATTTCTCTTTACACAAGAATCCTGTAAAATATCTTATCTTTATTCATTGATCCAGCAAGCCAATCTAGTCATCAATACAATAGAACTTTCATTGGAGAGAAAAAGTATATAGAAATGTCTTGGAATCCACCGAAAATACTTCAAATGAAGAAGTATTTTTACAAATTCTAAACTGAAATATCTTAAAAAAAATATCAAGATTGGTTTAATTACAAATATCTCAAACTGTTTTACATTAATAGAACTCAAATAAAGTACACTCATAACTAATGAACTTATCTGGCACTATATTTATGGAATTATGGTGATAAAGGAAGAGAACTTAGAATTTCATAGCAACAATTAATTGATGATGAAGCATCCAAGTCACTAACTACATCCTTTCTTTGTGCATTCTGCCCCAACAATTCTGCAACATTACGGTCCATTGATACCTTTGTATATCTCAATCCAAGATAGATATGTAAAAAGTGAAAGTGGTTATTGTAGCTAAGTATATATGGAGATAAACATCTCTCAATTACCCAAAATTTAACTCCAATTATTCACAATAGTCTCTACAAAATGATGTCAAAAACAGGACTTTGCACAGTCCAAAAAATAGGATATGAAGACATGAACTTATATCACTTTTGGTAATACTTGTGTAAAAAGTGAGATCGTTTTTTGTAGATTAGCCCTTTAGGAACACAAACCACCTGAAGTTTTGTAAAATTCAACTTGGATTGGTTGAACTAATTTCTGAAAAACTATGAATTAAATAAGAAATTTCTAAAGAATGTACCATTTCTTCTCTGATTTCATTTTTTAACCTTAAATTTCTTTTAACTATTTTTCACTTTTACTTTGGATAAAATTCATTATTGTTGGGGAAAGTGTTTTCATCTCTACTTAACCCTTACTGCCTCCATGTTTAATTTTACTATTTACTTTTACCATTTTTTTTTTCATCTATCATTACTTTGACATGAATCTGTGTGCTTTGTAACTGTGTTCCCTGTTGTTTGTCTTCATGCTAGCTTCCTTAGTTGACTTGGTCTTCAATCTGATACTCTTTAACCCTGATACACTTTGACTATTCTTTAGTGTTTCCTTTTACCTTCACTGTATATTTTAGGTTTTTACCATCCATTTTAACAGTAAATCATTTAGTTTCATGTTTCCTCTGGTTGTCTTTTAACTATATGTTTTATTTTCCATCTCTGTTTGAACAAATTTGATAACAATCTCAGAGCAGACAAGTCTTATGACTATTATTAAGACTCTTTATCCAAGGTTGTAGTTTTTTGATCATCTATAAAATAAAACAAACTGTTAGGAAAACGTTGGGTTGAGAGGAAGGGTCATTAATGGCTCTATCGAGCTTTATAGGTCTATGGACTAAGTCCAAGGTGTTTTCGGGAGGTAAACTTTGCTTGAACTGGTTAGCAAAGGCTTTAGGTGGTGTAGAAGGGTTACACAAGGTTTTACTGCACAAAGAGGCAAAAATGAGCAAAACTAAGGTTTTCGTGTTTAACAGGTAAATGTTTGATTTTTTTGAATTTTGGTGCAAAGTGAATAGTAGACGGTTTTGCCATTTAGCGAGAGAGCGGTAAGCAATTTATTTCACACCGCTTTTGTGGGCTTGGTGGTATTCGGGAGGGATCGCTCGATTCCATTCATCAAATGACATGTAGCATCAGGGGACAAGTGGAAAATGACTTTTTCTAGTGGGTATCATTCACTGGATGATCCCACCCGAAATGGCTTATGAGTGTTGGATGTGGGCCTTCATATCAGATGGTGATCGTGCTGTGAATGAGCGCGAAGGGTAACGGGGGGGGGAGCCTGATGGGTTAATTGTGACGGTATGGTGATTAAGCATGGGCTAATGATGAATGTAGGTGGCTGGGGTGATTTGCAGAGTTTTACTTAACGTAATCGCGAATCGATCAGTTACTGAACTTTATCGAGGTTTGGGTGAAATTCATAGTTTTATAGTTAAAACTAGGTCTAGGGATATTAATGTAAGGGATTTAATATATATATATATATGGGAAAGGGTATTAATAGGAATTAATATATAAAAGTTAGAAGTTAATATGAAAACGACGAAAATGAATTGCACTAAGCATAATGTATTTTCTATAATTTGTTTGCTTTCCGAATATATGCATTATAACTTAGGCTAAAGTGTTTTTGTGGGTTTTGGGAAAAATGGGTTTTACATGGGTGTGATTACTTTCCCTAGGCAAATAGTTTTTTAACCTTAGGAAAAGGATTTTTATTAGGGAAATGAGGGCAATGAAGGGAGATGAATTTTTTGATGACGGGGAATCTAGTACTTGTTTTCCTTAAGTCATTAAGCTGAGGGTCTAGTCCCTCCAAAAGTTAGAGAAATGCTCTAAGCCTATTTGACTTAAAGGATTTAAGTACTTAGAATTTATTTATGGGAGATTAGTAAAGTAAAGGGGTGAAATGAATGGGGGAAGTTAATTAATTGACTTTGTAGAACTTATGCATGCTTAATTGCCCATTCACATTTGAAATATATGTTGAAAGATGATAAATGTGCTTTTGTCTAATCAATCATCATACTTCTACAACCTTTCTTCTACTTACCCATCTACTCATCCTACCATTTTTTCTTCATTTTATTTGGGTGCATTTAGGCCAGAAAACCCTTATCCATTTTATTTTAAAGCAAGAAACTATCTATTTCTAACCTTATATCATCCATGGGCTCATATTAAATTGATGAGCTTCTTTTATTTACTCTACCTATCTAATGATCTGCCAAGATTAAACAGTTTTGTCATATTTTATTCTCTAACTATCAACATGAAATTTAAAGCATGGCATAATCAAGATTAAATAGTTTGATTACAATGGATTATGGCATGAATAACAAGCTGCACACAATCATTATTATGCATAAAAGTAAATAGTAGTGGTATTTTGACTTGCACAATTTCATGGTCTTTTGTTTTTTGGGTTCATATTTTTCACTTTTTTGGACATTTTCTTATTCTTTTTGTCCTTTCATTTTTATTTTAGGAAAATACTCCCTTTTCATTTTTTTGATTTTTTAATATGAAAACATTTGCAGAAAGAAAAGGTATGTACATATTACAAGGTTTAACCTTAGCCATTCAAAATTATGACTCCTATTGGTATAGGAACCTAACAATGGCTCCACTTGGGGATGGAATTTCCTTGTGAAATGTCAAGAACTCTAAAATCAGTAGCATTTGAAATTTGACTTTAGCTACCTTGTGCTTTGTCAACCTTCATCCTGCTTTATTCATACTTATCATAGTAAATCCTTAAAAGCTTATGGCCTTCTCTTCGGGGTTCAACTCCAAAGGTTTACCATCCAATCCAAACTTCAAAATATAATATGTACAAATGGGAAGTAACCATTAGTAACTAGGTTCAAAGTAATGTTTTATCATTCGACCATTTACTGGCCCACCTGCTTCTTCAAAACCATCAAGTCCTCTCAAGAAGTAAGCATTATTTCCTCTGTAAGCATAAATGACATAGGGACCTTTCCATAGGAAATCAAATTTCCCATGTTTACCTTTGCCTTCCCTCCTTAAGTCCCACTTGAGAACCTTGTCACCTAGGTAGGAATCTTCAGCCTTGGTCCTTTTATCAAAAATCCTTTTAACCTTTTCCTACACAGCTTGAGATCTGATCTGAAACTAAAAGGCGCTACAACCTTCAAAGCAAATTAGTATATCATAAAGACCTTAGGGAAATGCTTGGATTCAAATCCTTTATGATTTATTTCATAATCTGCTGAAAACTAAATTAAATCAAACTAAAATTCTAACTACTCTATATTTTTTAAAATCATGTTGACATAACTAATACAAAAATGCCAATGAAGCCAGTCAAGCAACTCTAGAAACAAATGGACTACTTGACTGATTATCAGTAAAGTCAGAAGCATAATTTGCTCATGTACCCACATAATCGAAACTGTGATATATAAAGGCCATTGTTGATGTATTTGGTCCTCATAGAGAAAACATGTTAAAAAACTTGAGCTGAGAAGAACCTCCATATAATCTGCTACAGGATCAACAGAAGCACAATGTATTATAGTTTCTTCTAGGCCTTCAATGTCTAATTGATCAGTTGTATCCTCAATACTAAACCTTGAAACTACTTCTTAAGTCTTGCTCTTGAAAGAAAAATCATCCTCAAATTGCAAATCAAAAGGCAATACAATTTCCTCTTGGTTTGGAGAAGGAAGATTTTGGAAATTATATGACTGAATTTGAGAATGCAAAAGTTTAATCTCATTTTCATATTTTTCAGAAACTAACTCAAGAACACACATGTTAGCTTCACGAGAGTGTTTTCTTGATTTGACAGTTATAAACATAGCTCTTAAAAATGCTTCATCAAGTTAAAATTCTGATAACTCATCTCTGAATTCCTTTAAAATTTCATGAAATGAAAGATTTTCCACAAACCCTATCATCCTTTATCACTATTAATGCTTTGGAATATGGATTCTTTGGTTGTGGAATTTCTCTGAAATTTGAAGCTCTGGATCTTTGAATAATGGAGTAACCAAATGGATGATTCTAACTTTTGTGTGTTTGATCACTGTCCACCACATAGATCAGATCTAAACCTATAAATTATTTCTGAATAGATTGTTAATCTTCCTGGTAATCAAAATTCTAACTTTTTTGAATGTTTTTGATGGAAATTTTTCAAAATTTCTACAAAAATTGACCTTAAGGGCTTAAGATAAAATTTATGATTTCCTTAAAGTTTTAAGAGACTGAGGATTGTGTCCCCAGTATCGTCGCCACTATGTTCTCACTCAGAAATTATCCCTAGAAGTAATCAAAAGAAGGAAGCATCCAAGGTAACCACAAACTAATCTTTTAGGCTTAGGCTCTGGCCAACCTAAGTCTAGAGGGAGCTCTCTCTATATAATTTAGCTTTGCTTTTATGCGATTTTAGGCTAGTTTTGGTTTTGATTTTAAGGTTGGGTGGTGGAATTCTTGGAGAAGACGAATAGAGGTAGGTCTTCAAGCCATTGGGATATGGAGTCAACAAATGGATAGCATAACGGGACCAAATCATTAAAGGGAATGCTCACAGGGTAGGCTAGCAAAGCAAAATGCAAATGTTTAGGCCTAATGGGTGAAGAAATTCTAATCAGGGTGAAAAGGCACTTAATAATCCTTAGACTGAGATCAAAATGAAGAATAGAGGATGGTCATGAACAAAGGGAATCAAGAATCCTTTGCTATAGACTAGAGGAGAAACTACAGAAGCTAAGGAGCAGTTAAGAATTCCCTAGCTAAGATAATTTAGGAGAAAACATTCAGAATGTAAAGTAGTCAAGATAGAGTGCATTCAAGCAATTTCTGAAATATCATTCCTTGCTATAAATTTAGATCTTAGAAATTTACACAAATGATTATGGAAAAAACATAAGGAAAAACAACATTGAACATGGGAGAATACTTACTTGTATTTTGCTTTACACAAGAATCCTGTAAAATATCTGATATTTATTCCTTGATTGAGCAAGATAATCCAGTCATCGATACAATAGAACTTTCATTTGAGATAAAAATTCTATAGAAATGTCTTGGAATCCACCCAAAATACTTCAAATGAAGAAGTGTTTATACAAATTCTAAACTGAAATATCTTGAAAAAAATACCAAGACTGGTTTTACAAAGATCTCAAACTATTTTACATTAATAGAACTCAAATAAAGGACACTCAAAACTAATGAATTTATTTGGCACTATATTTATGGATTTATGGTGATAAAAGAAGAGAAATTCTAATTTGATAGCAACTCTTAATTGATGTTGAGGCATCCAAGTCACTAACTGCATCGTTTCTTTGTGCATTTTCCCCAGCAATTCTATAAAATTAGGGTCCATTGATACCTTTTTATATCTCAATCTGAGATAGATATGTAAAAAGTGAAAGAGGTTACTATAGGTAGGTATGTTTTTGAGATACATCTCTCTCAGTTTCCCAAAACTCAGCTCCATATGTTCACAATATTCTCTGCAAAGCGATGTCAAAAATAGGACTTTGCATAGTCCAAAAAATTGGCCTTGAAGTCATGCACTTATCTAGCTTTTGGTAATACCTGTGTAAACTGTGAGATAGGTTTTTTTAGATTGGCCTTTTATGAACACAAACCTCCTCCAATTTCGAAAAATTCAACTTAGATTGGACGAACTAGTTTCTGAAAAACAATGGCTTAAACAGGAAATTTCCGAAGAATGTACCATTTCTGCTCTGATTTCATCTTTTAACCTTAAACTTATTTTAACTAGTTTTCACCTTTACTTCGGATAAACTTCATTGTTTCTCGTGAAAGTGCTTTTATATCTGTTTAACCCTTACAACCTCCATGTTTACTTTTACCGCTCTGGTTTTTCATCTATCTTAACTTTGACATGAATTTGTATGCTTTGTAACTGCCTTCCCTACTATTTGTCTTCATGCTAGCTGCTTTACTTGACTTGGTCTTCAATCTGGTACTCTTTAACCTTGATACACTTTGACTATTATTTACTGTGTCCTTTTATCTTCACTGTATATTTTAGGTTTTTACTGTCTATTTCAATAATAAATCATTTAATTTCATGTTTCCTTTCCTTGTCTTTTAACTCTTTTTTTATTTATTTCCGATCTCTATTTGAATAGATTTGATAACAATCTTGGTGTAAACAGGTCTTATGACTAGTATTAAGACTATTTATCTAAGGCTGCGGTCTTTTGATCATCTATAAAATAAATAAACTATTAGGAAAATGTTGGCTTGATAAGGAGGGTCATTAATGGCTCTATTAAGCTTTATAGGTCTATGGAGTGAGTCCAAATTGCTTTCAGGAGGTAAACCCTGCTTGAACTAGTTAGCAGAGGCTTGAGGTGGCACATAAGGGTTACACAGGGTTTTACTGCACCAATAAGTGAAAACGAGCAAAACTGAGGTTTTCATGCTTAAACGGGTAAACATTTGATTTTTTTGAATTTTTGCGCAAAGTGAACAGTAGACGGTATTATCATTTAGCGATAGGGTGGTAAGCGGTTTATTTCGCACCATTTTTATTGGCTTGGTGGTATTTGGGAGGGGTCGCTCGAATCCATTCTCTGAATGACACTTAACATTGGGGGCTGGGTGGAAAACCACTTTTTCGGGTGGGTATCGTTCGACGGATGACCCCACCCGAAATGGCTTATGAGCATTGGATGTAGACCTTCAAATTGGACAGTGATCGTGCTACGAATGAGAGCGGAGGGTAATGGGGGCAGGAAGGGCGGGGGGGCGATGGGTTAATTTCAGTGGTATGGTGAGTAAGCATGGGTTAATGATGAACTTAGGTGGCGGGGGTGATTTGCAGATTTTTTCTTAACATAATTGTGAATCGATCAGTTAATGAACTTTGTTAGGGTTTGGGTAAAATTCATAGCTTTATAGTTAAAACTAGGTCCAGGAATATTAATGTAAGGGATTTAATATATACATACGGGAAAGGGTATTAATAGGAATTAATATATAAAAGTTAGAAGTTAATATGAAAATGACGGAAATGAATTGCGCTAAGCATAATGTATTTTCCATGATTTGTTTGCTTTTTTAATACATGCATTATAACTTAGGCTAAAGTGTTTTTGTGGGTTTTTGGGAAAAATGAGTTTTATATGGGGGTGATTACTTTCCCTACGAAAATAGTGTTTTAACCTTAGGAAAAGGGGCTTTATTAGGGAAATGAGGGGGAATGAAGGGAGATGAATTTTTTTGATGGGGGGGATAGTACTTGTTGTCCTTAAGTCACTAATCCGACGGTCTAGTCCCTCTAGAAGTCAGAGAAATGCTCTGAGCCTATTTGACTTAAAGGATTTGAGTACTTAGAATTTATTTATGGGAAATTAGTAAAGTAAAGGGGTGAAATGAATGGGGGAAGTTAATTAATTGACTTTGTAAACCTTATGAATGATTAATTGTCCATCCATAGCTGAAATACATGTTGAAAGATGATAAATATGCTTTTGTCTAATCAAGCATCATACTTTTTCAACCTTTCTTCTAGTTACCCATTTACTCATCCCACCATTTTTTCTTCATTTTATTTGGGTGCATTTATGGTAGCAAACTCTTATCCATTTTCTTTTAAAGCAAGAAACTATCTAATTCTAACCTTATATCATCCAAGGGCTCAAATTAAATTGATGAGCTCCTTTTATTTACTCTACCTATCTAATGATCTGCTAAGATTAAACAGTTTGGTCAGATTTTATTCTCTAACTATCAACATGAAATTTAAAGCATGGCATAATCAAAGATTAAATAGTATGATTACCATGGATTGTGGCATGAAAAACAAGCTGCACACAATCATTATTATGCATAAAAGTAAATAGTAGTGGAATTTTGACTTGCCCACTTTCATGGTGTTTTTTTTTGGGGGTTCATATTTTTCACTTTTTTGGACCTTTTCTTATTCTTTTTGTCCTTTGATTTTTCTTTTAAGACATACCCTCTTTTCAATTTTTTGATTTTTTAATATGGAAAACATTGCAGAAATAAAAGTTGTATATATTACAAGGCTTAAACTTAGCCATTCAAAATTATGACTCTTATTGGTATAGGAACCTAACAGAACCAACTGTTGATGAGACTACCACATTCCACCCGACCATAGATTCGCTAAGCCAAGTCTCTCTTCAGCCAATCATGCCCTTACCATATTTCAAGCATTAATGTGGGATCTGAGAGAATTTATCAATGAAAACTCATGCAAGGCTTCCACAAGCCACCCACCTAAACCAATCAAATAGTGGTTCCACCTTACAGTCAGACATCACCAAAACCCATCATCAGATTTGTCTCCATCCAAACCTTCGAGGACTTCCAAAGTGTTTTTCTAGCCAAGGCTTCCAGAACTAGTAACTCAAACCACAACTTATACAAGGCTTCTAGAGCGTTTGTCCAACCAGGGCTTCGAGGACTAGTAACTCAACCCACCAAAGGCTTCTAGAGCATTTGTCCAATCAAGGCTTCCAAGACTAGTAACTCAACCCAAGTTGTTATGGGGCTTCGAGAGGATTTGTTCAACTAGGCTTCCATGACAAATAACTCAAACCAAGCTAAGGAAACATGAGAACCAACCAAAACAAAGCAATAAAAGTAAACCCACAATTGTCATGGCTATCTACGAAATCGCAAGACTAGGCAATCCATTTTCAATACAGGCAATCCTCCATGCCAATGACAGATCACAACCATAAAGCACATGCATGTGCCATGCATGCCAAAACTAGTGAAGGAATCATACATGCAATTCGATACTTGCAAGCAATCTGATGTGGCTACTAATGTCGATACCCTCTTGTGCTTTCCTACTCTTCCTTTTCCTTCTTGCTCCAAGAATCCAAGTACGCCACACCCTCCCAGAGTTCTCCCAGAAAACTCTAAGTACCCAAGAGTATGAGAGGGAGAGAATAATGAGAGAGCTCTAAGACTGAACTGACAAAAGGTTCACAATGAAAGGAAGAAACTTGTCAACTGATCCTTAGAAGCCTTTTTATGTATGAGCCCTCTATTTTCTTCATTTTCCATTATTTTCCTTCATTTTCCTCGTCACATGCAACGTGTGACCTTTCACCTCATTTTTCTCCTAATTTGCTTTATTGTCCTTCATTTCATCCTCACATGCAACCTATGACCTTTCACCTCCTTTTTCTCCTAATTTCCATTATTTTCATAAATAAATGTGCCAAAATATATTTTTCCTCTTTAATGCCTTAGCCATTTCCTTTTCCAATTTCCTTAACCATAAACAACCAAATGAACCCCCACTATGATGTCTTTCCTACCATTCAGCTTGGAATATGAGTCCCATCATCCGTTGTATTTATATATTTTTACATTGAATTTTCACAAGGGTTGTTACAAATCCTCACTCTTGGGGGAACATTGTCCTCGATGTTTAATGACACCTATAACCAACAAGACTGCTGAAAACAAAGTATACTTCCCATGGAGCTTTATAACACAACTCGTCACAGTATTTACATTGAATGACCCTCTCAAAAGAATAGCATCATGACAACATGATGAGATAAAAACCATACCGCATATTATATCTTTATAACACAACTCATTATGGTATTTACAATGATATACAAATATACACATATAAACGTTTTTTTAACCAACAAATAAATGATAAGATGCCTGTATCAATCAACAAGGGAATCCAGAGGCTCACACTTCCACCCTTAAAGTAGTAACATGGTTCATCTCCTTCTGAGGACGTCCAAATCCACTACAAAGTCAAATCTTGATCCAATGTGTAGCACTATAATCATGCACCACTTGTCCTCTCAATGAACAATTATAGCTCACTATTCCAGGCTGCACTCCCAGTGTGCATCTGATTCTATATGGAAATGCTAATGACCCAAACAAATCCATATGTGAGCTTCCCTTCTCTACTACATAGTCCCTCAATAATCTGATCACCCCTTCTATGCAGTCACTCACCTTCCATGTTCCGCTGGCACCCTTACCCTGCGTAGTCCATCCCTTGTAAAGGCTTCATTGCTCGGAACATACAAAAACCAAGGCATACCCGTACCTTAAAACCATTATACCGTTCATAGCATGCCCATGGAAATAAATGGACAATATTAGGCAGTAGTGACCCACAATGGCCCTGCTCCTGAATACTTTACCAGCATGGAGTTGCATGTTCCAATTTATTTTGTTGTTTCTGCCAATTCTTGGAGTCGATTTCAATCACCCAACTGGGTATTTCATGCATTCTTGTACCAACACATAACTTCATTAGATTTGAAATAAATTCAAATAAATTCAAATCATATCTCATTGGTAGCTCATCAATAAGGTACATTTTCAATCTTGTTTACTACCTATCATAACAAGTCAAACTAAAGGTTTGATCAAAACATCATGTATAAACATATCACATATGGTAAGCTCAAAATGCAACCATCATAGATCAAAATAATAAATCACATTTAACCATCATAAACCAGAACCATAGATCTTAAAACAGAATCATAATTCACATCATATACGAGAATCATAAGTCACATGCATAATAAAACTAAAATAAAATACCAATACATATTTTTCATCAATCCTTACTTCTCCCTTTATTATTTTGAATAAGCACCAGATCAATCACCACACGCACCAAACACCGAGCGCCTTCTACTCTACCAGGTGCACATATGCATAGTGTGCATCACACACGTACAACCACACCTGATACATAACACCATGAAATACATGCACCGACATCTAACGCACAATGCATACACCTATAGCTAGTGTACAACATAGTGCATCCATCTATAGCCGATGTGCAATACCACCCAAGACATGTACCTACACAGAGTACAACACAACAAGTATACACATTGCAATACCATGACTACATGTTGCACATACATAATACCACATGCCCATAACACAACATTGACGACATGCACACCATACCACACATACACCAATACCATATGTACAATATGTACACAGTACCACCGGTACACCGCAAAACCTGCACAACATGCACATAACATCACATGTATATGACACCACCTACACAATGTGTACACAATGCCACATGTACAATGCATACACAATACCACACGTACATAGTACCACATGCACAATATGTACACGATACCACATGTAGCGATCCAGGTGGATTTTTATGACCACCCACCTATCCCATTTGAACTCCCACAACTGTCTCTTTCAGTTTCCTAAATTGTAGCACAGTTTACTATTTTTAGCAATTTTTCGGGTCCTGAACTTCCGGAGCCATTTTGAGGCCCTAACCGACGTTTTCTAGGAAATCTGGGAGCAACATGGGTCCATGGTGTTGGCATTATGATGCATGTGTTGTACTTGATGGCAACCCTCTCATAGAAGATCATCTCACTTGTATACATTCATATGAATCTACAAATATCAGATGTGACAGAGTGCATGGGTTACCAGACAGGAAAAAGGGATCAGATGACAGTTCACAAGTAAGCTTTTCCATCAAGTCCAAAGGGGGATATTGTTGGCATTATGAGACAAGTGTTGTCCTTGATGGCAAATCACTCAGATGATAAATTATAGTGCAACAAAGTTATTTTCAAGTTCACAGAATTTT
>APFE031396257.1:0-35645 GCA_000404065.3 Pinus taeda | reverse complement strand
CCACCATCCATCACATCATATTTAAGAGAAAATTCTAAGTTTCAAGCAATGGAACATCACGTCGAGCATCAACAACAAGTTCTCCAACTCTTAAGGAATAACCTCATGTTGGCGCAGAATAGAATGAAACAACAAGCAGATCAACATTGCAACGAAAGAAGTTTTGATGTAGGTGACCCTGTATTCTTATGGCTACAACCATATAAACAAATGTCCCTCAAGCAAGCTAAGAAGGATAATAAATTATCACCAAAGTATTATGGTCTGTACAAGGTGTTGCAAAAGATTGGTACTATGGCATACAAATTGGAGCTTCCTGCAGCTTCTCGATTGCACCCAGTGTTCCATGTTTCATGTTTAAAGAAGGTTATCTCCCAGTTCAAAAAATATTGCCAGAACTTGACGAGGAAGGAAAAATTATATTGGAACTGGAAGCAGTCATAGAAACAAGAACTTGACAGCTACGAAATCAATCAATTTCAAAGTATCTTATCAAGTGGAAGAATTTTTCTGCTGAAGATTCCACATGGGAGGATGAGAATTTTATACAAAAGTATCCAAAACTACTCAAGCATTGAGGACAACACTTTTTTTGAAGGAGAGGAGCATGTTGGGTCCCTATAATACTAGTGATTATCCCATTACTATTGTAGTTGTACCCCTTATTAATATTGTTGTGCCCCTATTGCCCCCATATTGTTATTACTGTGCCCCATAGAATCCCTCTATTTTTATTTTTGTGGCTTAATATTATTATTGTTAGGTCGGCTGGGTTATATTGTGACTCCTTAGACTCCTATATATAGAAAGGAGGTTTTGTCATTTGTATCATCCCAGAATTGTTCGTTTGTAATGTAAAGGAGGTTGCCCCCTCGAAGAGGCTGAATTCTAAGGCGTTGATCTATTTTTTCTATCTTTTCTTGAGTTGGTTCATAACAGTCACTATTCTTTGTTTTCTCATGGGTTCTCAATCAACAAAATTGGCTTGCTATGAGGGCAACCTTTTCAACATGAAAGAATAATTGAGTCTCCTTTGACATGCAAAAAGGAAAGCATCTTTCACTACACCTTTGACTACGAATTCCGGTTTTGACCATCAAACTATTCATATGTGAATTTATCATCCTTCTCTACAAAGAAAAGGATCATCTCTGAGCAGGTCAACACAATGCTTACACAATTCTTCCTCTGATAAATGACATTTTCTATATCTTAATGGTGCTCCTTCGTTTGCTTCCAGGGGTTCCTTTAATGAGGAAAATTATGCCACCTATTTAACCATCTGTCCTTTTTGATTGATATATTTATGCCCTTCAAATCTAGAGCCATGGATTGTATGCCTTGAAACTCTACTCATAAAAAAACGCAATCCAAAACTTTGGCGGATTTAAAAGTAAGAATTAGAGCCTCTTTGTCTCCAAGGCAAAGTCCACTCAGAACACCATCCACATTCATTTGTTCCAAATATGGGAGGAATTAGGGGACTTGGATTCTAAACTATTGTCCTATAGTCACCTTGAATGCAAGTGAACTTGTCCATAATGATCTTCTACCTGGTCACATCTTGGGCAACAAAGCACACTCCCACAACATTCTCCTTCAGGTCCCTTCTCGTGCAAACATTAACAAGTAAAACTACTGGACCTTTTTCCTCCTCTGAGCCACGTCTTTTCAGCTCAATTTGAACATTCTACTTTTAAACTCCTTGCAAAGCTAAATGTAGCATCATTCTCAGCTGAAGTTTCCTCGATGATATTGATTAGAGGCTCCCCTAGGACCTCTTCCACTGACAACCCTGTAAGTTCTTAAGCTTTTCTATTCCATCCATTTACTACTCCATAAGCATCGACTGCCAAGATTGGAGTATTTGTTGTTTGAATCGGTCTCACCATCTCATTTGTCACTCCATTCAATTCATCCATTTCCTGAAGTTTCAAATCAGTGAGTTACCTATTTATCGAGATATTTTTGCTACTGTCATCAATTTCTTTGCAGGAACCTCACAATATTAACTGCAATGAATATATGGTGTCCATCTCAACATCCTCCCAAGGCAAACTCCTCATTTTTTACATTTCAAGGAATGCACCAAACGAATATCGTGGATGCATTTTCTTACCATCATCTCTGTTCTGCAGGTCTTGTTTGGCACCTCCCCATTTGATTTCTTTTGCAGTATGGGATTTGAACCAAAACAAAAGTCTTTTGAATTAATTCTCATCACAGAAATTCCACAAACTGCATTCCCTAATGATCCCGCTCCATGATAACCTGCATAAACAAGACTATCTATGCTTCAACCTGTGGAATCCATGTGATGCTCAGATAACCATGGAACAATATCTTGGATCTGAGCCTCAGTAGGAGTTACCCCCAGAAGCCAAAATTTTTCTTCATAGTAAAGGGAAGCACCATCGCATCTAACAAGATCCATGATGTTGGGCTTCCGAGTGACAATTCCCAAGGGTGTGTTGTGAAGCAACATGTCACAGAGTAATGCTTGAGTGCATAGAATTCACTTTTCTCTCATCTGAGCAACCAATTCAACTTCCTTGTTGAGCTAAATTCCAAAAACTTACATTAAGAAATCACAGGAATACCTCAAAAGAAATGGAACATAGCGTGGACTAGTGTGATGACAAACCACCAGTCCCCAAAGCCTTCTTCCTTTCTGTTGCATCTTCCCCTCGCTACTTCTGTCCAATTCCTTCTCATTGATTACTACAACCATTACTAGAGATGTTATAGAACCCATGTTGGCCACGTATTGAGCATGGCAACCATGAGGTGCTATCAATGTAGATCCAGAAAAACTTAGGTCTCTAGGCAATCTCTTGTCCTGAATCACTATTACAGGTTGTGTATAGAAATCACAAATCATTCTTACTCTATTCCTCATAAAAAATAATCTTGAAACCTGAAGGACATCAATTGTAGGGTAGTGAATACCCAAATAAGGTTCTAAATCCTATCTTCTAATCTCGGATATCACCTCACCATGATCATCATCATGAAATTTATAAGACATAACACGCTCATAGCCTATAAGGTCACACACCTCTTGTACAATCATGTCACAAAATAGCCCAATATTTCCACCAAGGATCGATTTCCAACCGTGATATTTCCTTTTGCAGCAATATTATAGGATTGTAATGCTCTCATTGCAGAGGTGGAAACATTTGAAGTCCCAGTAGTCTCAAAATCTATCACCAACGCCACATAAATTATATGGAGTATAGCATAGAAGGTCTTACCGAAACTCTTGGAATGGACCAAAACAGGATTTAGAAGATTGAGTTCACAAAATTGGTAGCCTTCTGCAATGTCATGGTGCTCAAAGGAGTGAACAAGGTCCTTGCATCACTTCCAATACAAAGAATTTGTTGGTCCTCCATGCTAGGAACTGCATGAGTTTACACTTGAAACATATATGGGGGATTTTCACTGTAAGCAATCACTTCAAAATTCTTCTCATTCACTGCAACCATGCACCCAAATGGGTGAATAAGCTTTCTCCTTTGCATTTGCTGCAGATATGCACTAACTGAAACTGATGGAACACTCTCTAAATCCTTGTTGTTTGTTCTAGAGTCACAACTTTCAACACCTTGAATTTTAGGCCAGGCATCCCAGCTTTAAGAAATTTAAGAACTTGTCTCAATCCCACATCTCCCACATCTACATCATCATTTTTCTCTGTGTCAGTATCTGAGTCTTCAGTAGCTTTAAGTGATAGTGAAAAGGACATTCCATTATAAGTAGACCACCTGATCCTTGTGTTTTTGATTTTTGTTAAGAAAATTTCAAACATAGGAATGCCTGGAGCTCCTACTGCCTTAAACACCAACAAAATTTGCCCATATAAATCATTTTTAACAAAAAAATTATATGTGATAACATGACCAAACGCGTGAGAGAGAAGGCGCCAAGGGCTAGCCTCAGTCCTAGACTTGCAAAGTAAGAAAGAATGGCTTTGGGTTCACAATGTTGGCCTTCTTCGCTTCCTGGAGAATAGATCTAAAATCCGGTGGGCATGCTAAGCCCAAAGTGGCATCGACCCTCGATCCTTCCAAATGTGCCCTTCCTTCTCCTTCTTCCTCATGGACAAACCGTTTTGATATTTGAACAAAACTTTCAAATGGAAGGAAATAAACCATTTTGATATTTGGACAAAACTTTCAAATGGAGGGAAATAAACCATTTTAATATTTGAAATAAACAAATCCATGAAACCTTAATGAAAATTAAATGAAATTATCTTATGTTTATCAAGGGAATTAAATAAAAGGTTGAATCTACCAAAAGATAATTTTGTTAGAAATTTGAAAAAAAAACATATAAATATTAATTTTTCTAAATAAATAAATATTAATTTTTCTTGATACTTATTAGATAAACAAATGTTCATGACTTTTTTTCTAGAATAAAGATTTAACGGCAAACAAAACCTCAGAGCTGCACAAGCTCAATGTCCAACGAGGCTCTAGATCTCCTAGGCCAAATCTAAAGAGATGCGCCATATCTAAAGAGAAAGATATATAAGAATACTAATTTTAATTCTCAGCAAAGCTTCAATGCACCTCCCAGAACTTCAGTATTCCTTGCCATTTATCATGGAAATTGTGTTTATTGTTGCTCAAGACTTTCTGTAAGAGGGGAAGGCGGAGCTGCAAGGTAACATGCGTGTTAATATGCCCTAGAATTGCTAGAGGGTGTTTAATATGAAATTATGTTTCTTCTTCATTGATTACACATACAAATGAAGGATCATTTTATAGTTTATTTAATAAATAAAAGGTTGAGTCTTTTCTTTTATTTAATGGAAGGTATTTTTTATTATAAATAATTATTAATTTATGAAAAAAGTAGGTTTTTGTGTCACTAAATATCAATTGATATGAAAACAAGTTTTGTGTGGTTAAAAAGTGAAGAAAAGTACTAATGTTATGGTAATGATCAATCATTATTTGTAATTAAATGTTTGGTTTAATAAAGATAATTCAATGGTGAGAGAGCTTTGGTAGTGCTGGCGCATAACAAAATATCCAATGGTGAGAGAGCATTGGAAACGTTATAAAAGGACAAGAGACTATTGAATAAAAGTAATATTAGAAAACACAAAACAATATGAAAGAAAATATCTTGAGTATTGGCAAATGAAGAAGATGATTGAGCTTGGGCTAGTTGGTACTGAAGTTCTTTTGCTTCAATTTTAAAGAGACCAGTTACTAGAAATTTTTCTCCATCAGATCTATATTGGGAAATTTCTTCCCATATTTGAGCAGGTTCATATGCATTGGGGAAATTTTCCACGATCTTCGTTGATATTTTGATTTTGGATTTTGTGGGAAATTTGTAGCTCGATGACCTTTCTTCTTACGTATATAATAGCCAAAATTCTTTGAAGGAATCTTCCTTCATTTAAATAACGATTTTTCCCTGGCTGAGATGATGTTTAATAGAGGGAGTCAACATGGGAAAGGTAATACTTTGGCTCTCACATGTTTTAGAAAAATGATATCTCTTTGTCCATAAACATTAGGGGTGGAAAAATAGCATAGCTTCTAGAGCTAAGTTTGTTCCAACTTAGTTATATCTTGAACCACAAATTGGTGTTCATCTCATGGATATGATAGAAATTTGGTGGCTTGTAGGGTAGTATTGTCATAAAATAAGAAGGGTAGAGATAAAAATAAGCTTTGTGTGGTCAACTGAAGTAGACGTAATGTCATAAGATTAATGATCATTTCCAATGAAATGTTTGTTTTAGTAAGGATAATTAATCTATGGAGATTTTCCATGATGTTCAATAGAGGGAGTTAACATGGGAAAGGTGATAGTTTGGCTCCCACATGATTTGGAAATTGATCTCTTTGTCTATAAACATTAGAGGCAGAAAAAAAATCCTAGGTTCTAGAGCTAAGTTTGTTCCAAATTAGCTATATCTTGAACACCAAATTGTTGTTGACCTTATGGATATGATAGAAAATTGTTAGCTTGTAGGGCATTCTCATCATGAAATAATGTTTTCACTTATGATATAGTCATATATTTTAATCCTAGACTAAATTAGTCATTTAATTTAGTCACTTTTAGTTTAGTCACTTATTAGCTAGTCGTATATTTTATCCCTAGACTAAATTAGTTGTTTAAGTTAGTAATTTTTAGTTTGGTCACTTAAAATTGCTCAAATTTAGTAGTAATTTACTTCAAATAATTGCAGTGACTAAATTTTTTAGTCACATAGTCATTAATTTCATCATTTTCTACTAGTGACTTGTTGCTCCTATCTTTAAGTTATTGGCTAAAGATGTTGATTTTTCATGGGATATTGACTATCAAAATGCTTTTTAGGTACTAAAATATAGGTTTTCAACTGCACCAGTATTGAGGGGACCTAACTGATCCCTTCCATTTCATATTTGTATTGATGCATCAGATACAAACCTTGGATATGTGTTGGATCAGAGAGAGAATCAAACTCCTTATGCTATTTATTTTGTTAGCAAAAATCTCTCACCTGAAAAATTGAATTACACTGTTATTGAAAAGTAGTTGTTGGCTATAGTTCATGCCCTTAACAAGTTCAAACATTATATTATTGGTTATGAAACCTTTGTGCACAATGATCACTCTTTTATTATATTTCTTATGAATACACCTATTACACACAGTAGAGTTACAATATGGTTACTTTCACTTCAGTAATTTAACATTATTATGATTGACAGGTCCAAACGAGATAATTCGGTTGCAAACTTTTTATCTAGAATGAACATTTGACAAGATGTTGCACCAGTCCTAGATGACTTTCCTAATGAGAATCTATCTTCCATTTCCACTCATACTCCTTGGTTCACTGATGTGGCTAATTACTTGGTGTTAGGAAAGTTGCCACAAAACTTATTGCCAGGGAGAAACACAAGATTGTTCAATTGAGTGTTAATTATTCATGGACCTGTACTGCACTAGACCAAATATATTTATGAGGATATGTGTGTGAGAAGACGAGATGTATGATTTTTTGAAAGCTTGTCACAATGAGCCATGCAGTTGTAATTTTTCTAATAAAAGGACAACTTACAAAGTGTTGCATGTGGCCTATTATTGGTCCACCCTTTTTAAAGATGCTAAAAAGTTTGTTGCCGACTGTGATTCTTTCCAGATAATGGGAAGATCAGTTTCAAGTACGAGATGCCTCTCTAAACTTAGATATCAATTGAACCTTTTGAAAAATGGGCATTAGATTTCGTAGGACCTATTTCTCCTATGTTTAGAAAGAAGAGTTATATTCTAGTCTACACTGATTATTTGAAAAAATGGGTAGAGGCCAAAGCCTTATATTCTATTAGTAAAAAAAATGTTGTGGATTTTCTCTTTGAATACATATTTTCTTGCTTTGGCTTACCTAGAGAGATAGTCACTAAACAAGGGACACAATTTACTTCCAAGCTTATGAAAGCTATCACTAAACAATACTAACTCAAGCACCAAAAGTCTACTCTGTACCATCCCCAGGCTAATGGTCAGGTAAAATATACCAATAAAGTCAGATTCTATTCTTAATAAAATAATTCAGCTCAATCATGGAGACTGGGCTGACAGGTTACCAGAAGAACTGTGGACCTATAGGATAACTTGGATAAATGTGATGGGATATTCTCCCTATGAACTGGTCTATGGAAAGCATGTATTTCTACCAATCGAATTTTAGGTAAATACCTTTAGGGATGCTATTTGTTATCACTCAGGTTGTTCCCTGCTTCCTAAAGGGAATATGGCTGAGGTAACCACTAACCAATCTTTTAGTCACAGGTCCTAGCCTACCTGCAACCAGAGAGGGCTCTCTCTTTATGATTTAGCTTTGTTGGTGGGTGATTTTAGGCTAGTTATGGTGTGCTGATTTTGTTTTGAATTTGGTTGGTTGGTGAATTCAAACAGAGCTGAGGCATAAATTACAGAATAGTTTGGGCCATTGGGCAATGGAGTTTAGGGCAGTGTGTTGCTGACGTATGTTTCTGAAGATAGAGTATTGCTGCAAAGCCAGATAGGCATCTGTGGAACAATTTTTTAAGATTAGGTTATGAATTTATGGAATTAGTAAGTGAAAGGCAATTGAGAATCTTCCACTATGCTAACAAGGGGAGAAATGGAAGTATTGCTTAAGAGCAGTTAAGAATTCTTAAACAATATACACAGTGAGAGAATTAGTTTAGACATGAGCAATTAAGAATTCATATCCATGGCTAATCCAGAAGAAAACATATTTAGAAATAGAGATTGAGCATAGGGTGTATTCAAAAAAATCCTAAGCTATTCTTTTTCTCTATTTACTATGATCATGAACATATATAAATTATTGCATACACAGAAAGACAAGAACACGGTTCAGAATAACTTATTGTTCCAGCAAGTGACACAGGAATTCTACAACATAACACAGTTAGTCATTTCCACCTTCAGACAGTATAGGAACCAGGAACTCCGCCAGCAATTTGTATTAGCAAAAGGTCTCAGATATACAATACAGCTCTTCTGAAAGAGTTTCACTACAACCGACCCTCAATACGTTCTTTGAGGGGATATATATACAAAAATAGGATACAAAATATCTAGAAGGTGAGTTATTGTGCAATAAATTGCACCACCAACTCTCTTACAAAAAGTAAATGCAAGAAATAACTACAACAATTAATGTTGAGATGGCAGCTATCTTTTTGTCAGACAATTTTTGACTTTTTGGATCAGCAAAGTTGGTTGTAGCTGTGCCTTTAATTCCGCGTTAATTGAGCCTATTGTCTGAGTGCTTTTATGAGTCACTTACGGATGCTTCCTGTGATATCTGCGTGCTTGATTTTCTGTTGACCTGTACTGTGACTGAGATCTGAATTTTCACAAAAAGAAATAATATAGTTGGATCACCTGGGCAGTACTTCGAGCATTGCCTGCCACCAATCAGCTGGGGGTAGCTGATGTCTCCTTATTTTTACAAGTGTTTCATCTGCTTCTGTATATCTGTAGAAATTTGGAGGCACTTCAAACAGATGATTTATCTCATGCTCAATAAAAAATAAATTTTCTAATTTGTCAAACAGAGACTGCCCAGAGGGAGGCCCTGCTTCTTCTGTGGAGCTGGTGGATGTCGTGATCTGATTCTCAACATAATTGTTCATCCTTGTGATATATTGATCATATGACAGTAGTTGTCCTGTGCCAGTCACTAGGCTAGGCAGTCCTTTATCCTGCAATACTGTCATCTTTGCCCTGAATTCATCTATTTCTGCCTTCATATCCTGACATTTCCTTTTTAGAGTTTGAGTGAAATTCCTCAAAGTCAACACTTTTTTGGCTGTCAGGATAGTGTCTGTTCTGCTATTTATTTCTAGTGCTGCCAATTCCTCCCTAGTATGAGTATTGAGGAAATGTATCATTTTATTGGCATGCTCAGGCATGATTCCTAGTGCTATTCTGGCCTTTTGTATTTCAACATGAGCTATGCCTATTAGTTCAATTTGCTCATGTATTCCCTGGATTGACCTCCGTTGGTCATGGATTGATTGGCCAATTTTGGCCCAGATTATCCTTGATTTCTGCCAGAGTCTTGCCTAGAAGCAATTCCTTTTCCAAAGCTTTCACTTTGGCTTCCAAGGCCTTTATCTCTCTCTGCTTCTCTGCCACTGTCATATTGGACTTGTCATAGCTAGCCCCTAGCTTGGCCAGTCTATCTTTAGCTTCATTGATTTTTGTCAGCTGAACCTCAAGTTCCTTGACAGCTTTCATCAATTCCTCCATGCTCATGCTTAATTCTGCTGCTGTTATTGTTGTTGTTGTTGCCTCTGTTAATGATGTGGCTGTGGTGGGTGCTGGAATAGTAGGAGGGGCTGTCGCTGCTTGTGTAGGAGGGACAGGGCCCAGAGTTGTAGAAGTTTGAGGGGGCTGGGAGGTTGACTCCCCTTGCTTGTCCTGCAATGCCTTTTCCAATTCTGCTTCCATCTAAAATATTCTCTGATTCATCATCAGAAGAAGATCCATGGCCTCATCAACTTGCTTCTCTTGTGCAAGTTCTGTTGTTTGAGGGTGAATGGTTGGAGGCAATTTTGCCTGCTTTCTAAGTGCAGCAATGTCATCTTCTTTTTTCTTCATAAGGGCCTTAATACCCTTTGGATCTTTAGGATCATGTCCTAGATCAATGATTCTGTCTTCCAAAGTTTTTATTCTATTGTCCTTAGCAGTGGAAGACATCCTTTCCAAATCAAGCTGTGTATTTGTATTCCTTAGTGATTCTTTTAACTGATGGGCCAGCATGGCCCTGTCTACAAGTGTGGCATACACCATTTTCCCTGTCTGTTTGTGCAGCTCTATTTGATCCATGGGGTGTATATCCTTGGAGAGGACCTCTAGACTTGTTTTAGTGTAGTCTGCAGATGATCTGGGCTTTGGCACTTTAGGCTTAAGATGAGTAAAAATCATCTTATCCTCCTTGATGTCATATGCTGCCATCAATCTCTGCTGCTTGGAGGGTGTGGTCTTCAAGAATTGATCATATAGTTGAGCTCTTAAGAGTTCATTTTGGGCCTTGATTTCCATGAATGACCCTTTGACTCCAGCTGGTTGCTTGCCCTGCTGCCTTGAGGAGGACACCTCTGTACTTTGTTGCATGGCCTCTTCCTGCTGAAATGAACTAGTGGCAGTCTGCTGGCTGGTTTCTCTTTCTCTGCTTTGTATTTCTTCTCTTTCCTCACTGATGTCCTCTTCCTTGGTTTGAGGGTCAATTCTTGGCCTCTTGGCCTCTGGTTGTTGTGTTGACCCACTAGGAGGTGTGGCCTCCTCTCTATCTCGTTTTTTGCCTCTCTCTTCATTGAGAGGTGTTTGCAAAACTGGGATTTGGGGTGCTTCAGCTTGCTGTAAAGGGGCTTGCCCTTGACTTTGGTCTTTTGAAGTGCTGGGCTGCCCTGCCTCTGTCTCTTGCTGTCCATCCATCACTTCTTTGCCTTTTGTTGCGGTTGTTGTTGTTGTAGATGCCTGTTGGGTGGTCTGTGCAGCTGCAGCAGTGGATGTGCCTTCTCCGACTTGGACTGGTTGCTTGAATATGACCTGCTGACAAGAATCCAAGTCAAGAGTTTTCTCTAATCTTTCACAGTCTGCTCCATTATCTCCTCCTGAGTAAATTCCTCTACTAATGTACTAGGCAACCATTCATCTTGGTTGGCAAAGTGTTCAATTTGTGGATATGGACAATGTTTATAGGCTAGCAGCCTATACTTGACTCTCCTAGCACTGATAAAGCCTTCAGGGTCATAAGGGACCCACCAGAAGCTCCTTTTAAGTTTAAGTTGTTGCCCTAAGATTTGATCAGCTTCTTGCCAACCATCTCTCTTTTTCATGATGAAGGGGCCTAGGTGGTCTCTGAATTTGAGGTTGGCTTTCTTCTTGGCACTATGGAAGTGTGTAAGGTCAGAGTTGATGAGTTGCCTATAGTATTCCAAGGCAAACAATCTCATAGGCACATATCTTGGGAGCCTTTAAGGACATAGCTCACAACCATAGATCTTGATGACTGTGTGATTTTGGTATAAATACCAATCACCTATTTTGTAATTCCTGGATAGCTGTAAGATTTTCTGCATATCTTTGGACAATCAGGAAGGAGGAGTTCTTTTCCAAAGGCATGTGACTGGATAGACAAATTGGTCATTGAATTCACAGTAGGAGTAGGGAGAGTTCTGGACTTGATGGAAAACTGAACACCAGAAGATGACAGACCTCCTCTCACCTTGTGAATCCAGCGTCTTGATGTGGCACTAGAAGCAATATGTCTGATAGTACATGAAGAGGTGATAGATGTATGATGAATATTTGAATATTGCTTCCCTGTCCAGCCTCAGCAGTTGGTCATGTATCTTGTTGGTAATAAACTTGGTATAATTGTATTTTATAGTAGGGGGCTTCCCAAGGCTATATGCTGATAACAAGACCAACACAGTTTCATCAACATGTTCATTTGTGGAGAACCCCAGCACAGAGGATATCATGTCCACAAGCAACTTGCCTACCTCATTGAAATTTGCATATGGGAAAGGAGGTGGCCCAGAAGGCTGGCAGTCTGCTCTCATAAAAGTTTTGGCAACTGCAGCAATCTCAATGCTAGAGAGCTTGGAGCCCTCATCCAGCAAATACTTTATGGAAAAAGGGTAGAGCAGCTGGTTTTTCTTGTAATTTAGCATCTAATTGATGGAATCAGGAGTTATGTAAAAGAGGATGCTCCCAGATGGAGACTTAACAGCTCTGAGTTTCTGGTCATAATTTTCTGCACAAAGGTGGATGACTTCAAGAAAGACATTTACAAATGGTAAGAAATAGATAGGCAGATTAGACTCCCAGATGCCATACATGTCACTGTTGTCCAAGTGACTGTTCCTCAGCTGGCAGAAGGTCTGTAAGTGGTTCCTCTCTACCACAAAATCTGCAATGAGGAAATCACTGTCCACAAGTGGCATAGTTTTAAGCTCCTTACTGGGTGGATTGACAAGAGCAACATCTAGAGCAGATGGAGTGGCCATGTTTGATATTTACTGGATATTTACTTGGGCTTAGGATTAGAGCAAAGGCTAGGGAATGCCCACTAAATTGTGTTTGAAAGTAAGCAGCTCCGAGAGTATGAGGAGACTTTTTTTATAGGGTTGATGAACTGTGGGGCACTCTGTTGGAAGAAACCAGAGTGCTTTGAGCTAATTAGCTGGTTTTTCAAAGGGAATTCTAATAACAGGGATCAGTTTGTAGTTATATGGGCTTTAGCCGGTAGCTCAGCTTCTACAATTAGTTTTTCACGGTGAATTTTGCAGAAGGGCACGGGTTTTTTGCAGAGCTTCGTGGTGTAGGGACTTTACCTAGTTTTTTGGGTAGTTCTAGTGGATAATTTGACTATGAGGAGCTTTGCAGAGAGTTTTATAGGAAATTTAGGAGAAAAATGGCACAAACATGGGTGAAATAGGTCGCCTGTGGCAAATACCTGGATTTTTCGGTGCAGGAGGTGTCAAGCTGGAACAATTGCAGGCAGTTTGAGTCGACTTTGAGGGCGGCAGCAGCTTGGGTGGACAAATTCTCGATTTTGGCCGCAAACAACGTCTTCCGCATGCACAACGCTCTGAAAACGACAAGTGAAAAATGACATAAAACGGTCATTTCTCGACTTTTTATGCAAATTTGGCCTTTTGGCGCCTTTTCGGTGATGACGTTAGCATGATGTCATCGGTGGGTCCGGGTACGGCAAGGTGACGTGGCGGCTAACATGGGTGGCCACGTGGCGGTGACACGGTGGTAAGGCATGTGGGCGGATGGACGACGTGGAGGCGACGTGGAGCAGCGATGGCGGACGAGGGTGCTGATGTCATGCTGACGTGGGTATGACGTTAGCGGGAGGTGACAGGGGGTAAGTGATTTCCCCGGAGCACCCCTGGACGATAAGTGGTAAGAGGGGGGGGGGCTCCGAACAACCCGGGAGGTTGATGCGTGGCAGGGGTATAGCGGTAAAGCCGCCGATTCCCCGAATGCTAAACCTCCGCCAACTCTCATGCGATATTGACCGCCCACCCTTAGATCGCATCGCCCACGATCGGACAACTGGCAGGGAATGCGATGTGACGGTGCTTTAAGACAGGGGGACCCGCCTGATTAAATTAATGAATTAAATAAACCACACACGGGGTGGGTTTTCAACTTTGGTTTCGGGTATAATGCATTCGTGCCTGTTTATAAATGTTTTATTTAAAAAAATTATAGTCAATGTATTAGCGCAGAAGGGTAATGAAAGGGTTTTGAGGGTAGAGACCATGGGTTTTTAATTTTTTAACCAAAGTTTTTGATTTAAAACCCATAGTTCGAGGTAGTGGAGGGTTAATATTAACCCCTGATGGATTAATATTCCCCAAGGAATGGATGTATAGCTATAGTGCTAGGGGGGAGGGTATTTACATAGACTTTTTGGGATTTTCACATAGATTTTTGTAAAATTAGGGAAGGGAATGCTTAGGGAGCTAAATAATACATTAGTTGTTAATATGACATTGTGAGGTGAGTGTGTAAGGGCAAATGCTAAGTTTTAAGAAGAAAAACTTAGGAATGGAAGATGAGGGAATTGAGAGTAAAGATTTTTGCACAAGAAATGTGGCTTCTTTCCCTTGACTGAACTTCATAGTCTTACCTGGTATTTTGTCATGGAATGAAGTGGAACTGGACACTTGAGCAGATCCCAAGGTCCTTGGGGGATGTTAATAAATGATGTTTCGAGAAAAAGAGGGGGAAATTAGACATGCTTCCGTTGTTATGTCCTCAAACCTCTGCCATGGTGCCAATACCCTGAATGGAATGAGTCTTGCTCTTGATAATCCAACTGGTGATGGCCCTTCACTTCTGCAACCTTACACTACTTACCCAACCTAGTAATCCTAGCATTTTTTCTTCACTTGAAGTGGGTGCACTTGAATTAGTAGACCCTGATTGTTCTCTCTTTCTTTTGACTGCCCTCCTATCTAAATCTACCCTTATTTCTTCCAAGGACCCAGGTTAAGAAGTTGGGCTCCTTCATTTCTCTACCTAGCTAGTCATCTGCCAAGCTTGAGCTGTTTGGACAGGAACCATTCTATATTCTGTAACAAGCAATTTAAACATGGCATGGTCCAGATTAGACTGTTGGGCCATCCATCAAGTATGATTAGCATCCGTATTTGTAGACTGTGTTACTGTCAAAAGATAGTAGTGGCATTTTGACTGGCCACTTTCCTAGTCTTTAGTTTGGGGTTCATTTTCACTATTCTTTTGACCATTTGATTTTCTTGCCTTTTGATTATTCTTTTAAGGCATACCCTCTTTTCATTTTTTAATTTTCCTAGTATGTACACAAAATATGGAACCTTTGCAGCCTGCAATGATGAACATATTTAGCCCTTCCACTGTCAATCATGAAAGATGAAACCTATTGGTATAGGAACCTAATAGTGGCTCCACTTGGGGATGGCTTTTCCTGGAGGAAATCCAAGAACAGCAGGTCAGATGGCCTTATTTTCCTTTCCTTACTGCAGTGAATCCTCTCTAGGATTGACACCTTTGATCTGAATCCTTGAAGCTTGTATGTAGTATCCTTTGATCTCATTTGTACAAGAATTACCACTTTGTGTCTTACTGGCCTGTATTACTGTTTATCATTTGTTCTCTGTTCTGTAGACCTTCCTAAAAAAATTTTGTGGAGCTTTTTAATCATCTATGTCACCTTTGATATAGTTTTATGATCATTTTTCACAATCTGTTGTAGTTGTTCCTTTATCTATCTACTGTAAAAAGAAAAAATGCTGAAAATACACATATTTATGTACAGTATGTGTTTGTACTATGCTCATGGATCATAATAGTGCTTGAGAATTCTCCCATTCACTGGGCCTTCATCATTATTTGAATCATCCAGAATCTTTAGAAAAAAGGTGTTATTGCCTTGCACAGCTTGAATTACAAATGGTCCTTTCCACAGAAAGTCAAATTTGCCATGTTTCCCTTTGTCTTCCCTCCTAGAGTCCCATTTCAATACTTTTTTTCCTATGAAAAATTCTTCAACATTTGTTCTTTTGTCAAACACCTTTTTCAGCTTCTCTTGTAGAACCTGGCTTCTATGATACACTTCTTCCCTTGTTTGCTGTAAGTGAATTGTTTGATTGATCCTCCTCTGGATATCATTGGGTTCAGCTTGTATTTCCTGCAGCAATTTGATCACAGGGACCCCAAGAGATGATGGGAACACAGCTTCCAGGCCATATACCAAATCATATGGGCTAGTACCAATAGATCTTTTGGTGGTCAACCTATCTGCCCACAGTGCATTTACCAGCTTCTTGTGCCTATTCTTTTTGTTCTCCTCCAAGACCTTTTTGATGATATTGATGAGGCTTTTATTGGAGGACCTAAGGTAATAGGTTGTTGAATGACCTAGGGTAATATGATATTTGTGACAGAAGCTGATCATTCTTTTGGATTTAAAGGCAGCTGCATTGTCTGTTATGATTTTTTCTGGGCAGCCAAATCTAGACAAGATATTGGTTTCTAGGAATTGTATGATAATTGAGTCATTTTCTTGTCTACAAGGTATGGCCTCTATCCATTTGGTGAAGTAGTCTGTAGCTGTTAAAATCCATCTATGTTGTCCTGAGGATGAAGGGTGAATTTCTCCAATGAAGTCCAAGCCCCATTGTTGAAATGGTTTTTCTGTTGAAATGGGTTTGAGGGGTAAAGGCAACAACTTCTTCTTCCCTTCAAAGATCTGACATTTATGACATGACATTACAAACTTTTTTGAATCAGTAAACAAGGAGGGCCAATAAAATCCAGTCCTCAGGATCTTATCAGCTGTTGATTTCCAATATAAGTTCCCTCCACAATCTCCTGCATGAAATTCTCTAAGGACTTTATCAGCTTCATCTGAAGTTAGGCAGTTAAGCAGGACACCTTCATGATTTTTCCAAAATAAAACATTATCTATGATACAAAATTTTGAAGCTTTCATTTTTAAAAATCTCTTTTTGGTTCTGGATAACCCTGGAGGAGCTTGCAGGTTTAACAATATAAAACATATGTCAGCATACCAAGGTGATTGTAAAAAGGCCTGATTGATCTGTGGAGTCGCCATCTCCTATTCGTTATCCAGTTCATTGATGTCAAGGGCTTGGAGATTAGTTTCATTCATTAGTTTAGCTATCCCTTGTCCTTTTATAAGTTTTGTTGGTTTGATCTCTATATCATATTCCAGAATGTTGGCTATCCATTTGCCCCTCTTACCTTCAATTCCCTCTTGATTTAAAATGTCTTTGACCACTGCATTGGGCACATATGCAACTATGTGATAGAACAATATGTACATTCTGAAATCCTTTATGGCTTTGACAAGGGCATATGCTTGCTTTTCCATGATCTGATATTTGAGTGGGGCATCTCTAAGGGCTCTACTGAAAAAGGCAATAGGCTTTCCACATCCTAAGTCATCCTTTTGTAGTAAGACAACAGCAATTGTATGCTTAGAGGCAAAGGAGAAAATCATGAAGTCTCTATCAAATCTAGGGCTTGTAAGAGCAGGTGTTTTTGTTAAAGCTATCTTGATTTCCTCAAAACCCTGTTTGGCTTCAACTGTCCATTTGACTTTGACATCTTTTTTTAGCATGTTGTTCAACAATCTTACTAGCTCAGCCAAGTTGGGAATAAATCTTCTTAGGAAATTAATCTTTCCTAAAAATTCTTGTAATTCTTTGATATTTCTTGGGTGAGGGACCTGAAGTATAGCTTGAATCCTATCAGGGTCAATTCTTATGCCATCTTTTGAAATTATATGACCTAGGAGTTTGCCTTCTTCCAGGCCAAATAGTGATTTCTTTGGGTTTAAAGATATGCCATACTTTCTGCAAATTAAGAACACTTGTCTAATATGTTTTAAATGTTCTTGGTCTAATTTTGAGAAGGTTGTTAGATCATCAAGGTATATGACTAAGAAATCATGGATTTCTTTAGGAAAGGCTATGTCCATTGCCCTTTGGAATGTGGCTCCAGCATTCTCGAGTCCAAAGGGCATTTTGACATATTTGAAAGTTCCCCAAGGTGTAGTGAAAGTTGTTTTATCTTGATCATCTGGGTGAACTAGAATTTGATTGAATCCTGAGAAGCCATCCAGTAGTGAGATCTTTGAAGCTCCCACTACCCTTTGTAAGATGTGATCCATTTTTGGCAAGGGGTAGTGGTCTTTGAGAGAGACTTTGTTCAAATTTCTCAGATCAACACAAAGTCTTATCTCCCCAGTTTTCTTTCTTGTGGGTACAAGGTTTGAAATCCATTCAGAAAATCTTATAGGTGCAATGATTCCAGCTTCATACATTCTTTTTACTTCTTTTTCAATTAGGGGAAGAAGGACTGGATTCACTCTCCTCAACTTTTGTTTAAAGGGTTTCTGGTTTTCTTTCAGGGGTATTGTGTGCTGGATAACTGTAGTATCATAGGATTTAAGGTCCTCATAACTCAAGGCAAACACATCTTAAAACTCTTTGAACAGTTGAATATATTCTGATTTCTTGTCAGGAGGTAAGGTTCTAGAAAGCTTGACCATTTTGGGATTTTCAGTGGTCCCAATATTACACTCCTCAATTTCTGCATTGATGGGTTGCATCTTTGGTTTCTTAGGGATGTCATTTGAATCAAAAATGTCTTCTAAAGGAGTAAGACCTGTGGGCAAGAAATTATCCTTTAGTTGAAATTACTTCAGTTCTCTTCCCCATAATTTCATCAAGATTTGCTAGTTTTAGCTTCTGTAAATTGGCAGAGTCAAAGGTTGTAGGATGTAATATCAGATCTGCTGTTTCAGCTGATATACTTGTCTTAAGTTCATCAATTTGGTGCTGATCATCCCTACTGTTTGTGTCTATGTTTAAGTTTGAGAATTCTTCTTTCATGGTCAAAAAATTATTTATGTGAGTATCATTCTCAAATACTTGCCAATTATATACATTGTCTGGGACAGAAGGCTTGTGTTTAATCTCAGCAGTGAACTGGTGGTTAGGCCCAAAAGGAAGTTTACAGGTACTTGCAAAAGTTGCCAAACTATGAGCATGCAAGTTGTGGCTTCTAGGTATTTTGGTGAGCTGATATTCTAAGAAGCTGTTAAGCAAGTCTGTCACTGCTATCCTATAAGACCTTAGCCTGGGATCATTTGTGACAAAAGTTCCCTTTATCTGTTGTATAATTAGATCTGAATCACCCAAAATGGAAACTTTGGTCACACCAAGACTCCTAATCAGTTTGAGACCTAGCAAAAGGGCTTCATACTCGGCCATGTTATTTGTACATCTGAAGTTAAGCCTATATGCATGACCTAGAGCGTGGTCATTTTGAGTATTGTGTATCCAAACCCCTGCCCCTGCTCCTAGTTTGTTTACTGACCCATCAAATTCTAAATACCACAAGATGTCTTGATCAATGTTTCTTTCAATGGGTTTACAAATTTGTTCAGTAGGCTGGTCTAGCTTTGGTGATTCTTGTGATATATTATTAGAGTGTGTTGGGTTGATCATATCAGTGACCTTTTGATTTTGAGCAGTGGACTGTTCATTTGTGTGTCTGGTTTCTGTTGTTTTTAGGAGCTTGACCTCTGTTTTGGGACACATTTCAGCATTGTATAATATGAATGAGTCCATGTCTGAATGAATGGAGTAGATTGGGAAGTTTTGGGGCTTCTCCTGACTGCTGACCACATATTTCATCAGTGTTTCTCGGTATAATCTTTTTGGTTGGCCAAAGACTGAAATGGTGGCATATGACATGTCTAGTTGCAGAGATCCTTGGAGTTTCGCACCCCATGATCTTGATAAAAGCATACCATATTTAGGTGGAATGTCAGCTACTACCACATCCATTAAAATTGTTTTAGCTGGATATTGGACTAAGGATACACAAAGGTCTTTGATCAGGCCTAAACATCTCACCTGGCTGGAATCAAATGAAAACAAGTCTTTATAGGGTCTGGTGATGTCTAGATCAAGTTTTTCCATTACTGATTTGGGCATTAGGTTATGAGAGGCCCCTGAGTCAAACATGGCATTGTGTAGCACCTTGTCATGGATGTTTAGGCTGACATAAAATGGAGGGATACCTCCATCCACTGATTTTCCATTGACTTCTGACCCAAAAATCAATTCTGGTTGATCATCTAGAATATTAACTGGATCTCTATTCTCTGGTACTTGCAATGATCTATTAATTTGTTGTCTAAAGACCTCATGTTTAGCCAATTCAGAAAGAGGGATGGCTATTTTCAGTTTGCCAATCTCTGTTTCTAAATTAAAAGGATTTTCCATCTAAACTTTTATGTTGTGAGCAGCAAGCTTTTCCTTATCTGCTGAATTTTGGGTGACCTTGTCATGATCAGGTACACTGTTTTGGGGTATGCTTGAATTGTGTCTATTTTCTAGAGGTCTTCCCAAGATCTCTATTGGAAGAGATGGTGTAGATGAAGGATTTACTGGAGGTTGTATATCAAATACATCTTCCACTGTGACCTCCCTTTGGAATTTTTTATCTGAGGACTCTGTTAAGACAGACTTATCACTAGATTTTTTGGGCAGTTTGGTGTGTGTTTGTTTGGTATTCTCAGGTACATCTATGGTTCTACTTCTTAACTTGTATTGTTTGTGTACTTCATAGACTGTTGTGTCATACCCTTCTCTGAAATCAAATGACTCACCAGATTTTGTTTGGAATTGTTTGTATTCTTGGGATTGTTGATCATCTTGTGTTAAGAATACTTGTTGTTCACTGTCCAAACCCATTAGATTTATGTGGGGATCTTCTACTTGTTCACTAGTGGTTGAGGCCTCTCCATAGTTTTCTTGAAATGGAGGTCTGATATTCTGATCAGGACCAGTCCTCCCAGTATTTGGGTTTTGGTTTTTTCTAAAATTGGGATTCCTAGTAGTGTTGCTTGTTTGCGCTTTCCAAGAGGACTTTCTCTCCATGGTCTCAAATCTATCCCCCAACCTCTCCATACCCTTCATGATTGCATCTAGCTTTTGGTCAAAGGTTGAGGGTTCCTCTTTAAATGTTGTTCTTCTCTCATTTTTCGCTCTGGTTCTCTTGGCAATCAGGTTTGCCTCCACACTAACAGCTATATTCTGCATGTCTGCAAGACTTGGAGGTGCTCTTTCTCTTAATTGATATGCCATATCTGAATCAAATCCATCAGGGAATTTGATCAAGGCCAGATCAGGTGGAGGTCTTAGGTTCTGAGGAATGGCGTTGTATACATTGTTGAACCTGACACAGTAATCTTGAACCATTTCTTGTGGACCCCTTTTCAAATTATCATACTATGTTAGTATGTGTAGAGGGTCTTTCTTCTTTTCCCATCGGTTTAAGAAGTTTAGGTATAAAGCATCAGGATTGAGTATGGATTGTGCAGCGAAGGACCTAAACCAGGTCCTTACATCCCCTGTTAAACTTTGTAAGAAAATTTTCATTCTTACATCTTCATCATCTATTTCATAGTTCTCAAAGTAGTCCTGCATTCTCTTGGTGTGTTGTTGGGTTGTATAAGAGCCAGTACCATCAAAGTAGGTGATCTTGCTTTGATAGTCTTGGGGCATAGCCCCTGGATTTGCAGGCAGGTGTAAAGGGGCATATCTGTTAGCCATATTTGCAGGGATAAAAGGGACAGCAAGGAGTGGAACAGCTGAAATAACAGGGATAATAGGAGTAAGGTGTGTTGTGGATGGAGGAGTGGGGAAGCTACCTTGGGAAGTGGATGAAGAACTAGGATAAGTGGGGGTTATGTGAGGATAAACTGATGCTTTGGCAGGAGTAGGAATATAGCTTTGCTGGACTGGTTCAGCACCTGAATCTGAGAGCTCTCTTAGTTGCTCTTGCTTCTTCAAGATCTTGGGGATTAAATTGGGGTTTTCAAAGACAGCTGGGGGATTAGGGTCAGGGTTGGACCTAGTGTAACGAGTTTTCTTCTTTGGAGCCAGCTTCTGAGTTTTGTTTCCTTGGTATTCTATGAGAAGGTTACAGTCACAGCTTTCTAGAGGTATTTTTTAGAAGACTTATTCGAAAAAAGGAGGAAGCCCGTTTCCTTTTAAGTGGCAGTTTGAAATATTCCCCAGTGGAGTCGCCAATGATGTTATCACTCAAGTTGTTCCCTGCTTCCTAAAGGGAATATGGCCGAGGTAACCACTAACCAATCATTTAGTTACAGGTCCTAGCCTACCTGCAACCAAAGAGGGCTCTCTCTTTATGATTTAGCTTTGTTGGTGGGTGATTTTAGGCTAGTTATGGTGTGTTGATTTTGTTTTGAATTTGGTTGGTTGGTGAATTAAAACAGAGCTGAGGCATAAATTACAGAACAGTTTGGGCCATTGGGCAATGGAGTTCAGGGCAGTGTGTTGTTGAAGTATGTACCTGAAGACAGAGTATTGCTGCAAAGCCAGATAGGCATCTGTGGAACAATTTTTTAGATTAGGTAATGAAGTTATGGAATTAGTGAGTGAAAGGCAATTGAGAATCTTCCACTATGCTAACAAGGGGAGAAATGACAGTATTGCTTAAGAGCAGTTAAGAATTCTTAAACAATATTCGCAGTGAGAGAATTAGTTTAGACATGAGCAATTAAGAATTCATATCCATGGCTAATCCAGAAGAAAACATATTTAGAAATAGAGATTGAGCATAGGGTGTATTCAAACAAATCCTAAGCTATTCCTTTTCTCTATTTACTATGATCATGAACGTATATAGACTATTGCATACACAGAAAGACAAGAACACAGTTCAAAATAACTTATTGTTCCAGCAAATAACACAGGAATTCTACGACATAACACAACCATTCATCTCCACCTTCAGACAATATAGGAACCAGGAACTCCACCAGCAATTTGTATTAGCAAAATGTCTCAAATATACAATACAGCTCTTCTGAAAGAGTTTCACTACAACCGACCCTCAATCCGTTCTTTGAGGGGATATATATACAAAAATAGGATACAGAATATCTAGAAGGTGAGTTACTGTGCAATAAATTGCACCACCAACTCTCTTACAAAAAGTAAATGCAAGAAATAACTACAGCAATTAATGTTGAGATGGCAGCTATCATTCTGTCAGACAATTTTTAACTTTTTTGGATCAGCAAAGTTGGCTGTAGCTGTGCCTTTAATTCTGCGTTAATTCAGCCTGTTGTCTGAGTGCTTTGATGAGTCACTGTACGGATGCTTCATCTGATATCTGCGTGCTAGATTATCTGCTGACCTGTACTGTGACTGAGATCTGAATTTTCACAAAAAGGAATAATATAGTGGAATCACCTGGGCAGAACTTCCAACATTGCCTGCCACCAATCAACTCGAGGTAGTTGATGTCTCCTTATTTTTACCAGTGTTTCATCTACTTCAGTATATCTGTAAAAATTTGGAGGCACTTCAAACAGATGATTTATCTCGTGCTCAATAAAAAATAAATTTTCTAATTTGTCATACAGAGACTGCCCAGAGGGAGGCCCTGCTTCTTCTGTGGAGCTGGTGGATGATGTGATGTGATTCTCAACATAATTGTTGATCCTTGTGATATATTGATCATATGACAGTAGTTGTCCTGTGCCAGTCACTAGGCTAGGCAGTCCTTTATCCTACAATACTGTCATCTTTGCCCTGAATTCATCTATTTCTGCCTTCATATCCTGACATTTCCTTTCTAGAGTTTGAGTGAAATTTCTCAAATTCAGCACTTTTTTGGTTGTCAGGATAGTGTATGTTCTACTATTTATTTCTAGTGCTGCCAATTCCTCCCAAGTGTGAGTATTGAGGAAATGTATCATTTTATTGGCCTGCTCAGGCATGATTCCTAGTGCTGTTCTGGATTTTTGTATTTCAACATGAGCTATGCCTATTAGTTCAATTTGCTCATGTATTGCCTGGATTGACCTCCATTGATCATGGATTGATTGGCCAATTTTGGCCCAGATTATCTTCTTGATTTCTGCCAGAGTCTTGCCTAGAAGCAATTCTTTTTCCAAACCTTTCACTTTGGCTTCCAAGGCCTTTATCTCTCTCTGCTTCTCTACCACTGTCATCTTCGACTTGTCATAGCTGGCCTATAGCTTGACCAGTCTATCTTTGGCTTCTTTGATTTCTGTCACCTGAACCTCAAGTTCCTTGACAGCTTTCATCAATTCCTCCATGCTCATGCTTGACTTTGTTGTCGCTGTTGTTGCTTTTGTTGCCTTTGTTGCTGATGTGGCTGTGGTGGGTGCTAGAATAGCAGGAGGGGCTATTGCTGCTTGTGTAGGAGGGACAGGGCCAAGAGTTGTAGAAGTTTGAGGGGGCTGGGAGGTTGACTCCCCTTGCTTGTCCTGCAATGCCTTTTCCAATTCTGCTTCCATCTGTAATATTCTCTGATTCATCATTAGAAGAAGATCCATGGTCTCATCAACTTGCTTCTCTTGTGCAAGTTCTGTTGTTTGAGGGTGAATGGCTGGAGGCAATTTTGCCTGGTTTCTCAGTGCAGCAATGTCATCCTCTTTTTTCTTCATAAGGGCCTTAATACCCTTTGGATCTTTAGGATCATGTCCTAGATCAATGATTATGTCTTCCAAAGTTTTTTATTCTATTGTCCTTAGCAGTGGAAGACATCCTTTCCAAATCAAGATGTGTATTTATATTCCTTAGTGATTCTTTTAACTGATGGGCCAACATGGCCTTGTCTGCAAGTGTGGCATACACCATTTTCCCTGTCTGTTTATGCAGCTCTATTTGATCCATGGGGTGTATGTCCTTGGAGAGGACCTCTAGACTTGTTTTGGTGTAGTCTACAGAGGATCTGGGCTTTGGCACTTTAGGCTTAAGATGAGTAAAAATCATCTTATCCTCCTTGATGTCATATGCTGCCATCAATCTCTGCTGCTTGGAGGGTGATTTCTTTAAGAATTGATCATATAGTTGAACTCTTGAGAGTTAATTTTGGGCCTTGATTTCCATAAATATTCCTTTGACTCCAGCTGGTTGCTTGCCCTGCTGCCTGGAAGAGGACACCTCTGTACTTTGTTGCAAGGCCTGTTCTTGCTGAAATGAACTAGTGGCAGTCTGTTGGCTGGATTCTCTTTCTCTGCTTTGACTCTGTGCTCTTTCTTCACTGATGTGTTCTTCCTCGGACTGAGGGTCAATTCTTGGCCTCTTGGACTTTGGTTGCTCTGTTGACCCACTTGGAGGTGTGGCCTCCTCTTTATCTCGTTTTTTGCCTCTCCCTTCATTGAGAGGTGTTTGCAAAACTGGGATTTGGAGTGTTTCAGCTTGCTGTACAGGGGCTTTCCCTTGACTTTGGTCTTTTGAAGTACTGGGCTTCCCTACCTCTATCTCTTGCTGTACATCCATCACTTCTTTGCCTTTTGCTGTAGTTGTTGTTGTAGTAGATGCCTGCTGGGTGGTCTGTGCAGCTGCAGCACTGGATGTGCCTTCTCCGACTTGGACTGGTTGCTTGAATATGACCTGCTGACAAGAATCCAAGTCAAGAGTTTTCTCTAAATCTTTCACAGTCTGCTCCATTGTCTCCTCCTGAGTAAATTCCTCTACTAATGTACCAGGCACCCATTCATCTTGGTTGGCAAAGTGTTCAATTTGTGGATATGGACAATGTTTATAGGCTAACAGCCTATACTTGACTCTTCTAGCACTGATAAAGCCTTCAGGGTCATAAGGGACCCACCATAAACTCCTTTTAAGTTTAAGCTGTTGCCCCAGTATTTGATCAGCTTCTTGCCAACCATCTTTCTTGTTCATGATGAAGGGGCCTAGGTGGTCTCTGAATTTGAGATTGGCTTTCTTCTTGGCACTATGGAAGTGTGTAAGGTCGGAATTGATGAGTTGCCTATATTATTCCAAGGCAAACAATCTCATATGCACATATCTTGGGAGCCTGTAAGGACAAAGCTCACAACCATAGATCCTGATGACTGTGTGATTTTGGTATAAATACCAATCACCTATTTTGTAATTCCTGGACAACTGTAAGATTTTCTACATATCTTTTGACAATCTGGCAGGAGGAGTCCTTTTCAGGAGGCATGTGACTGGATAGGCAAATTGGTCAATGAATTCACGGTAGGAGTAGGGAGAGTTCTGGACTTGATGGAAAACTGAAGACCAGAAGATGACAGACCTCCTCTCACCCTGTGAATCCAGCTTCTTGATGGGGCACTGGAAGCAATCTGTCTAATAGTACATGAAGAGGTGATAGATGTATGATGAATATTTAAATATTGCTTCCCTATTCAGCCTCAGCAGTTGGTCATGTATCTTGTTGGCAATAAACTTGGCATAATTGTATTTTATAGCAGGGGGCTTCCCAAGGCTATATGCAGATAACAAGACCAACACAGTTTCATCAACATGTTCATTTGTGGAGAACCCCAGCATAGAGGATATCTGTCCACAAGCAGCTTGCCTACCTCATTGAATTTGCATATGGGAAAGGAGGTGGCCTAGAAGGTTGGCAGTCTGCTCTCATTTAAGTTTTGGCAACTGCAGCAATCTCAATGCTAGAGAGCTTGGAGTCCTCATCCAGCAGGTACTTTATGGAAAAAGGGTAGTGCAGCTGGGTTTGCTTTTAATTTAGCATATGATTGATGGAATCAGGAGTAATGTAAAAGAGTATGCTCCCAGATGGAGACTTAATAGCTCTGAGTTTTTGGTCATAATTCTCTGCACAGAGGTGAATGACTTCAGGAAAGACATTTACAGAAGGCAAAAAATAGATAGGCAGGTTTGACTCCCAGATGCCATACATGTCACTGTTGTCCAAGTGACTGTTCCTCAGCTGGCAGAAGGTCTGCAGGTGGTTCCTCTCTGCCACAAAATCTGCAATGAGGAAATCACTGTCCACTAGAGGCATAGCTTCAAGCTCCTTACTGGGTGGATTAACAGGAGCAACATCTAGAGCTGATGGAGTGGCCATGTTTAAACTTTACTGGATAATTTCCTAAGCTTAGGATTAGTGAGAAGGCTGAAGACTGCCCACTGAATTTGTGTTTGGGAGTGAGTATTTCTGAGAGTTTAAAAAGACTTTTCATAGGGTTGATGAACTGTGGGGCACTTTGTTGGAAAAAACCAGAGTGTTTTGAGCTAAGTAGCTGGTTTTTGCAAAGGGAATTCTGATAAAAGGGATCAGTGTACAGCTATATGGGCTTTAGCCGGTAGCTTGGCTTGTAAAATTAATTTTTAACGGTGAATTTCGCAGAAGATCACGAGTTTTGCAGAGCTTCGTGGTGTAGGGACTTTACCAAGTTTTTTGGGTAGTTTTAGCGGATAATTCGACTGTGAGGAGCTTTATAGAGATTTTTTACAGGAAATTAGGAGAAAAATGGCACAAACATGGGTGGAATAGGTCGACTGTGGCAAATACCTGGATTTTTCAGTGCCGAAGGTGTCAAGCTGGAACAATGGCAGGCAATTTGAGTTGACTTTGAGGGCGGCAGCAGCTTGGGTGAGTAAATTCTCGAATTAGGCAGCAAACAACGTATTCCGCATGCACAACGCTCCCAAAACGACAAAAGTGACACAAAACGGTCATTTCGTGACATTTTATGCGAATTTGGCCTTTTGGCGCTTTTCGGCGATGACGTCAACATGACGTCATCGGTGGGTTCGGGTACGGCAGGGTGACGTGGCGGCTGACGTGGGTGGCCACGTGGCGGTGACACGGTGGCAGGGCATGCAGGCGGATGGACGACGTGGAGGCGACGTGGAGCAGCGGTGGCGGACGAGGGTGCTGACATCATGGTGACGTGGGTATGACGTCACCGGGAGGGGGCAGGCGGTTTGTGGTTTCCCCGGAGCACCCTTGGGCGGTAAACGGTAAGAGGGGGGGGGGCGCTCCGAACAACCCGGGTGGTTGACGCGTGGCGGGGGTACGGCGGTGAAACCGCCAATCCTTCGGACGCTAAACCTCCGCCCGTTCCTAGGTGAGATTGACCGCCCACCGTTAGATCTGTGGGGCCGACGATTTAACGGTTGGCAGCGGATGTGATATGACAATGGTTTATGGCTACGGGGACCCGCCCGATTAAAATAATCAATTAAATAAATCGCGCACGGGGTGGGTTTTTAACTTAGGGTTAGTGGGTAAATGCTTGCGCCTGTTTATAAATGTTTTATTTAAACAACATTATAAACCAAAACTTTAGCGCAGAAAGGGGTAAGAGGGGTTAATGAGGGCGGGGACTATGGATTTTTGATTTTTAACCAAAGTTTTTAATTAAAAACCCATAGTTTAGGGTGGTAGAGGGTTAATATTAGCCCTTGATGGGTTAATATTCCCCAAGACATGACTATATAGCTATATTGCTAGGGGGAGGGTATTTACATAGACTTTTTGGGATTTTCACATAGATCCTTGTAGGATTAGGGAAGGGGAATGCTTAGGGAGCTAAATATTACATTAGTTGTTAATATGACATTGTGAGGTGAATGTGTAGGGGCAAATGCTAAGCTTTAAGAAGTAAAACTTAGGGATAGAAGATGAGTGGAATTGAGAGTAAAGATTTTTACACAAGAAATGTGGCTTCCTTTCCTTAAGTGAACTTCACAGTTTAACCTGGTACTTTGTCATGGAATGAAGTGAAACAGGACACTTGAGCAGATCCCAAGGTCCTTGGGGAATGTTAATAAATGGTGTTTGGGGAAAAGGGCGAAATTAGACATGCTTCTATTGTTATGTCCTCAAACATCTGCCATGGTGCCAATACTCTGAATGGGATGAGTCTTGCTCTTGACAAGCCAACTAGTGATGGCCCCTTTACTTCTACAACTTTACACTTCTTACCCATTCTAGCAATCCTAACATTTTTTCTTCACTTGAAATGGGTGCACTTGAATTAGCAGACCTTGATTGTTCTCTTTTGCTTTTGATTGCCCTCCTGTCTAAATCTACCCTTATTTCTTCCAAGGACCCAGATTAAGTAGTTGGGCTCCTTCATTTCTCTACCTAGCTAGTCATCTGTCAAGCTTGAGCTGTTTGGATAGGAATCATTCTCTATTCTACAACAAGCAATTTAAACATGGCATGGTCCAGATTAGACTGTTGGGCCATCCATCAACTATGATTAGCCTCAGTATTTGTAGACTGTGTTACTGCCAAAAGATAGTAGTGGCATTTTGACTGGCCACTTTCCTGGTCTTTAGTTTGGGGTTCATTTTCACTTATTCCTTTGACCATTTGATTTTCTTGCCTTTTGATTATTCTTTTAAGGCATACCCTCTTTTCATTTCTTAATTTTCCTAGTATGTACACAAAATATGGAACCTTTGTAGCCTGCAATGATGAACATATTTAGCCATTCCACTGTCAATCATGAAAGATGAAACCTATTGGTATAGGAACCTAACAACCACCACGGGCGGCCGGGAGGGCAGAGGGGCGATTTTGGCGGAGGCCTGCACGTAGGACCTCTGCCTGGGGCCGCGCCACCATGGGCGGCCCCGAGGGCGGAGGGGCGATTCCGTGGTTGCAGGACCACGAGCGGCTGGGAGGGCGGAGGGGCGATTCCTTGGCTGCACCACTACGGGCTGTCGGGAGGGCGAAGGGGCGAATACGGTGGAGGCCTGCACATAAGACCTCCGCCCAGGGCCACGCCACCACGAGTGGCTGAGAGGGCGGAGGGGTGATTGCGTGGCCGCGCCACCACGGGCGGCTAGGAGAGTGGAGGGGCGATTCCCAGAATCGCCCCTGCGCCCTCCCGACCACCCATGGTGGCATGGCCCCGAGTGGAGGCCTACACGTAGGACCTCCGCTCGTGGCCGCGCGACCACTGGTGCCTGGGTGGGTGGAGGGGTGATTCCGTGCAGGCCTCTGCTCGGGGCCGCACCACCACGGGCGCCTGGGAGGGTGGAGGGGCGATTCTTGGAATCGCCCCTTTGCCCTCCCGGCCACCCGTGGTGGCGCGGCCACGGGCGCCTGGGAGTGCGAATTTTTTGTTTTTTCAATAGTTTTTTTTTTTTTTTTTGAAATAAAAAACTTTAAAAAAATGTTAAATAAATATACTGTTTAATTTTTTTTTTTAATTGGTTTAATAATTTTTTTTTTAGAATAAAAAAAAACCAAAATGTTTAATTTTTATATTATTTTATTTTTTATTTTTTTTTTATTTTTATTTTATTTTTTTATTTTATATTAATTTTTTAAATAAAAAAAAAAAAAAAAATTTGTTTAAAAAAAAAAAAATTTTCAATTTTTTTTTTTTTTTTTTGTGTTTTAAATAAAAAATGTAAGTTTAATAAATTTGTTTTTTTTTTTAATAGAAAAATACCAACTTTCTTTAAAAATTTTAAATGTTTTTTTAATTTTTTGGTTTTAATTTTTTAAAAAATATTTTAAAATAATTTTGGTTTTATTTTTTGTTCTATTTGAGTGTATTTTTGTTTTTTTAGTTTTTGTTTAAATGTTTTTAATGTATTTACAGTTTTGTTTGTATTTTGTTTCATATATATATATATATAATATATATATATATATAGAATATATAATATATTAATTGCTTTTTTTCCTAATCCTTGTATGGTTATTGTAATAAATTGTTTTTAACATTTTTCATTTTTATTTTTTTGTCTTTTAATACAATATTTATATAATATAATTAATTTTAATAAATTAGCAATTTTTAATCTTCATTTTAGTAATTTTATTTTGTTTTTGGTTAATTTTCTATTTTTTTGTTAAATTTAGTTTGTTTTTAATTTTAATTTTTTTTTTTAGTTTTTTGATAATGTTTTTTAAATTTTTCTATCTTTACCTACTTAATTTTATAGTTTGTTTTAATTTTTTTTCTTTTCAATTTTTTTCAATTAATTCTGCCCAATTATTTAAATTTATTTATTATTTTATGGTTTAACATTTTTTTTCTTTTCCATTTTTTTTTTAAATATGTTTTTTTTTTACTATTTATTGTTTAAATTTAAGTTTTTTTAGTTTTTTTTTTGACATTTTTATGATTGATTTTTTTTTTTTTTTATTTTTATTTTAGTTTTGTTTTTAGTATTTACTTTTGTTAATTTTAATTTTTGTTTTTTGTTTTTTTATTGTTTTAATTTTTTATTTTATTTTATGTTTTTATTATTTGTTTGAAATTCTGATTTTTCCCAGTGTCATGATAAAATATTTTACACTATTATTTCGAAAAGTTGAAATATTACCCTTGAAAAAAAAAGGGAAAAAAAAGTGTTATTCCAACGTCAACACTTTTTATTTTGAGGGTGTTTTTTGGACAATTTTTGCACAAAAAATTGGTTTCCACCACCATTTTTAAAACATGTTCAAAATTTACCCTAGAAAAAAAAGTTGTTATTCCAGCATCAACACTTTTCGTTTTTAGCATTGTTTTTTATGTTTTTAAGGGGTTTTTTGGCCAGAGTTCCCATTTTGAGTTTACAGTTCTCGTTTCAAAGTTTACATTGTTCCATGAAGACTCAGGTATGGTCACAGCCATGCATCAATGAGTCATGTAATCAGGAACCAATCCACGCAGCCTAAACATGTGTAATCTGAGTTCGGGGTCTTGAAACCTTACCGATCATAGTACAAATCCTAGCATGTGAATATATGTGTTGAAGTCGAACATGATAGAAAGTCACTTGATTACCGGTCAATGAGTAAAACCATTAACAAGCGCGAGAAAAACCACCAATAATGCCAATAGTTCTCAAGGTACTATCTAGTACAATCCATGAAGTGTGAAGAATGAGCTAAAGTCGAACACTCGTGGAATCACCTAATCGACAACCAATGATGAAAGTCGACCGTTAGGTGCGAAGAACTTGCCATTGAGGCATGCAAGTTCTAAGGTACCAAAGGGAATCTCTAGATCAATCTCCTGGATAATGAGTTGATATCGACAGGAGATGATCCGTCACAGGAGGGCCATAATGTTTCCCCCATCAATGACACGAGATAAGGAACAAGCGGTAGATGGCGAAACAGAGTATCAGAGGAGGGGGTAAGGATGTACACTGCAGAAGGATTATACTTTTGAACATGTCGGCGACATGACTCCAGAGGGTGGCAACATTCAGGTACTAAGGGGTTAGAAGCTTGATGGAGACAGCATGGATCAGATGGAATGAGGCTAAATGGCAGCCCAAAACCACGGAAGGCCAAATGACGATGTATGGATATCCCAACTTGACAAGAAGAAAAAAGTGTCGATGTTCAAGAGTGACTAGCTGCCGCAAGTAATCAATGACAATTTCCAAATTTCCCCCCACCATTGCTAGCGAGTACCCCAATTATTTTTGAAAACAAGATTGAAGGGGATAGCATATGCTTGTAACATAAGTTCGACCTTCGGTTGAACCCAACCTAGTAATAGTTTAATGAGCCCTAGGGAGGAGAAGCTCGAGTCTCGTCATGGCGACGAGTCCAATGTCGTCAGGGTTTAACGAGTCTAACATAGGTAAAACTCGGAGTCTTTTTCATGTTTAGGGAGTTTGAAAAAGACACGGAAAAGAAAGCTCCAAGGGGGTCCTTTTTTCGTATATTTGTGTCTCTTAAACTCGAAAAAGTATAAAACAATACTCGAAAGAACCACTTGACCATTATGACCAAGGAGTACTTTTCATGATTATTGACCTCGACCCGAAAAAGTAGAAAAGTGATCGAAACCATGTCGTTTCGTAACCAAGAACGAGTCAAAAGGGATAACTCGGCTATCTTTTTGTCTTTTAAGTCGGAAAAGAGCGTTAAAGAAGACTTTACGGATCAAGTGCACACGGAGTACGACATAAATCCACCACCTGTAGTTCTGCACAAAACACATCAAACGTAAAACCTATTCGACATAGATGATTAATATATGCGGAAACACAATGAAAAACCAAAAACTCTAATTAACCATGTGATAAAAATTAGAAGAACCCACATCTAAAGTATAATTTTTTAATTTTTCAAAATTACTATAAAAAGGGGGGTAATTCATTTGTTTTTTACCATTTGCACTGTTCATTTTACCTCTGAGCATTTGGAGCACCAACCCGGGCAAATTTCTCAAGCTGATTTCGGCCTCATCCATCCACGGTTCATCCTGAAACCTTTTCCAAGTAAGCACATTTCTTCCTGCACTACATTTGAGTAGTTTTTTCATGCAATTTAGCATTAGATAGGTTGATTTAGGTGGATTTTTTAATCTGAGTCCGCTTCTTGGTTGTCGCGGGAAAACCATGCGAGTCCGCGATGATCGAGCGTGATTTACACGTACCACCTTTGTGATCGTCACAAGAATCTGATGTATTCTCGCGACGAACGCGGGAAAATGAATTGTGAACTGAGCACCATCGCGACTGTTTTAGAAATAGTCACGATGGAGACATGAAATTAATTTTTTTTCTAAATTATGAATTCAAATTTACAAAAGGAGTTCTAATTTGTTTTTTCTTGTCATGTAGGGTATCATGGCATTTGTTTGGCAGGAACAAACTCACGATGTCAACGATGACGAAGCCTTCGCTGATGTTGGGTGGCGAAATGCTTTACGTGCATGTAGGTTGCTAAAATTATTCCTCACTCCGCACCATTGGGCCCAACCCAATTTGTTAGAGCTACTAGTTCGTGCCTAGAACCCAACAGATGGAAAATTCATTATCTGGGGCAGAGACATTGAGTTCGACGCTATGAATATATATTTCCTGTCTGGATTGTCCCGTTGTGGCGAGAGGCCGATTCTAGAGGGCCAACAAACCGGGAGTGAATCATTAGACATGTTGATGGCATGAGTGTGCCCACGGGAACGCAAATCAAAAAGTGGGAAGGTGGCAATTGCGCGGGAAGGTAAAAACAATGACAAATGAACAAAAAACTCCCAAACAAAAACCAGTCAATCCTACAGACAATAGAGGGATTCCCCAGATCGATCTAGGTGACCCAAAAGACTGATAGTTAATCCCCGAAATTCAAGAGAGAGTGAATCAAAATCAAAACAAGAGCAAACAAGAGAAGAACATAGGACAGACTACTCAGTGGAGTCGCCAACTTGTGATGCAGGAAAGTGTTCCCTTTGCGGACAGAGGCAACCACTCTAGCCCTGATCAGGAGCTCATGACCAAGTGTCGTAAAATTCTCCAAATGGAAGTGCTAAGAACTGGTTTGAACCTAAACGAATGGATAGATCTCATCCTCCTGATTCCGGCACCGCAAATGGTTCGAAAAACGGTCTCCGTATGCAGAAGTTATGCTAAAAACAAAATCGCCAAATGACTCTTAATTTTTGAATTTAAAAAAAAAAAAAATTATTCCATAGAATATTCCTGAAATATTCCAGAGAATATTCTTTTTTCGGGCAGCGAATGGCAAGTTTCCATGTGACAGGCCCGGAGGCAACAACGTGGCCTAGATGACGTCAACATATGTATGGGCGTTGGTTTAAAATATTGTGGTAATGGTGAGGTTTGATCTCGCTACCTCCGAGACAATAACCAACCACCTTACCATTAAGCCAAATAGAAGTTCTTGTTGGTTGGTGGAACATGTTATATTTTCCGATTGTATTGGGTGGGGCCTGAAGGTGGCTAGCCCCCCCCATACATGTGACCTCTGCCACTGAACCATGGGCTCTAAACCCTTAACCGATGGCACGAACTCCAATGCAAACCACCAGCCCGAGATTTCCGGTCACATGTGGGATTTACTGGCTGTTAACTGACAATCAAGTTGGCGAATTTTTGGCAGAGCGCTCCAAAAATGGAGGAATTGCCTATTTGTCGGGGTTATCTGGCAGTTAGCTAGTTTTAACTAGAGTTTTTCTAGGGCAAACTGGAGAAACTTTAATGAGCCATAACTTTGGCTAGGAAAGTCCTTTTTGGATGATTTGTTTTTTGATTTTGGGTCTCTAGGACCTTCTGAAGCCATTGGCATAGGGTTCATAGCCATCTGAGGTCATTTACAGGTGTTTTTGCTTCATGGAAGTTCCAGGAGCCACTAGAGCCAAATCAGTTTGGGAGTTGCATTAGGAATTGTGCAGTGATTGAATGTGGAATGAAGGTCATTCCTGAAGGCTTTCAGCATTCTGAATCCTACAGCTTGTTTTTCCTGTTGAGGCATTCTTCTCACTGTTTAGCTTCAGGGAAGCTTTCAGGGCCACTAGGGCCATTTCAGTGCTTGAGCTATTTGGGGGCTATGTTCATCCATTTTTGGTGATTCAAAAGCCTATGTATGCTATTTTAGACCTTTTGAGTCTAATGGTAGAGGTTTCAGAACCAATTAAGGTCATCTTCACCTCGAAATTCTCCATGCAAGTTTAAAGGGCCATCAGGGCCAATTGGGGAAAGTACTGTATAAGGTACAATTTCACTGTTTAGTGCTTGGGAAAGAGCAGGTTTAGCTAATTCCTATCTTCTGATTCTGTATTTACAGTCAGATCTATCTTTCGAGACACTATTATTCTTGTATTAGCCTTTGTAGCATTTTTAATATAAGAGGACAAGCCTAGTTTGGGAGGCTTGGTCTAGCAGATGTAGCCCAGAAGGGGTGAACTGCTTTATCATTTTGATGTCTTTATTTGTTGAAGATGATATGCTAAACAAAACTGATATAAAGTGTTAAACAACAAATATACATAACTTTCATACACACATAATCACCTATTCAGTTGTAGAAAGTTATTTGTCTTATTCCGCAAGACATCAAACTTCAAGTATGTGTATGTCAAAGACTTCTAAGTGTTTACTTTGTTATTTCTTTAGGCAGAGCCTGTAGAGGGCTAGGTAGTCTCTAGAACTCATCCTCTCTTTAGAGGTGACATGTCGAGTGAATGCCCCTATAGTCTATCTCTGTATAAAAAATAAGAAGTTTTCACATTTTCAGAGGTCACTTGGAGTGTATAGCTCACATTTGTAATTATGGGAAATGGATACCTTTCACCCTTAAACAAGTACATTCCATTTTCAGATCAGATGGTATCAGAGCTCGGGTTGAGCATTTGTTTGTGCAAAAGGTGTTAAAGCAGTGTAAGAGATTGACTGTTTTATGTGTTGCAAATGGTTGCTTGAATAAGAAGGGGTTTTTTGTTTGACATTTGGTTAAAGCTTGTCATTTGATTGAAA